>PVLD010005168.1:0-28887 GCA_004027595.1 Dinomys branickii
CCCCAGCTCCAACCCCAGCCCTAGCCCCAGCTCCAGCCCCAGCCCCAGCCCTAGCCCTTGCCCTCGCCCTAGCCCTAGCCCTAAATAAAATGGTCGCTACATACTTGTTAGGAGAAAACTGCAAGAGGGTGAGATAGCAGTCCTAAACATGTATGCACTACATATCGGAGGTCAAAACTACGTAAGACAAATCTTAACGGACATGAAAACCCATATAATCAACTACTATTGTAATAGGGGACCTCACCACCCCTCTGACACAAAAAGATAGGTCAACTGGACAAAAAAAATCAGCAAAGAAATAACAGATCTGAAGCAAAGCTGTTAACAAATGGACTTAGTAGATTTATACAGAATGTTCCACCCCACAACATTAGAATACACATTTCTCTCAGCTGCACATGGGACTTTCTCTAAAATAGACAACATTCTAGCCATAAAGAATACCAGCCTAAATGCAAAAGAATTGAAATTTTCCCATGCATGTTATCTGACCACAGTGCAATAAAATTTACAATTAATGACAAAAGGAACTCCACAAACCCCATAAACACTTGGAAATTAAACAACAACCTCCTGAACAACCCCTGAGTCACAGAAGAAATTTTAAAATGCATACAAACAAACAAAAATGTAGGTACAACTTACTGGAATCTGTAGGATGCAATGAAAACAGTCCTCAGAGCAAAACCTATAGCAGTAAACTCACATGTAAGGAAAACAGAAAAACAACAAATAAATAGCCTAACACTGCACCTCGAACTTTTAGAAAAAGAAGAAGTCAAGCTCAAAGACCAAAGGAGGGAGGAGATAATAAAGATCAGGGCAGAAATTAATGCAATTGAGATGAAGACAACCCTACAAAAAATAAATGAATCAAAGCGTTGTTTCTTTGAAAGAATAAATAAAATTGATAAACCTCTAGCCAACCTTATAAAATAAAGAAAAGAAACAACTCCAATTCAAGCAATAATGAATGAACAGGATGAAATTATTACAGATTCCTCAGGAATTCAGAAGATCATTAATGCCTACCTTCAAAATCTTTAGTCCCGTAGGAAAGCAAATTCAAAAGAAATGGACAGATTCCTAGAAATGTAGGAATTTCTAAATTTGAATCAGGAAGATATAAAAATCCTGAACAACACTATATGAATTAATGAGATTGAAAATGTCATTAAAATTTTACCAACAAAGAAAAGCCCAGGCCCTGATGGATTCACAGCACAATTCTATAACACATTCAGATAAGATTTAATGCCAACACTCCTCAAACTCTTCAATGAAATTGAAATGGAAGCAATTCTCTCTAACTCATTTCTGGAGGCAAGTATACTAATACCAAGACCAGAGAAGTACCCAATCAAGAAAGAGAACTATAGACCAATCTCCCTAATGAACATAGATGCGAAGATACTCAATAAATTACTAGCAAATAGAATGCAGTAAATCATAACGCAAATTATACAACATGACCACGTTGGATTTATTCCAGGAATGCAGGGATGGTTCAATATTCGCAAATCAATTAATGTAATACACCATATCAATAGAGCCAAAAACAAAAACCACATGATCGTCTCAATAGATGCAAAAAAAGCTTTTGATAAAGTCCAACATACATTCATGTTTTAAAAAACCCTAGAAAAAATAGGAATAGATGGTCTCTACCTCAATCTGATCAAAGCCATCTATGACACACCAACAGCCAACACCATACTAAATGGACAAAAACTGAAAGATTTCACTTTAATGTCAAGAACAAGACAAGGATGTCCACTATCACCACTACTATTCAACATAGTTCTGGAAACATTAGCCAGAGCAATTAGACGAGAGATAAATAAAAGGAATACAGATAGGCAAGGAAGAACTAAAACTATCACTATTTGCACATGACATGACACTTTACATGGAAGACCCCAAAATTCCGCAAGAAGACTCCTTCAATCAATTGACAAATTCAGCAGAGCAGCTGAATACAAAGTCAACACCCCAAAATCAATAGCATTCCTATACACAAACAACAAGCAGACTGAGAGAGAAATTAAGGAAGCCATACATTTTGAAATAGCATCCAAGAAATTGAAATATTTAGAAATCAATCTAACAAAAGAGGTAAAAGATCTATGAATGAAAACTACAGTACTCTGACAAAAGAGATCAAAGAGGATTTCAATGAATGGAAAGACATTCCCTACTCATTGTTAGGAAGAACCAACAGTGTGAAAATGGCCATACTACCAAAATCTTGTACAGATATGATGCAATTCCCATTAATCTACCATCAGCATACCTCACAGATCTAGAGAAAACATTACTCAAATTCATCTGGAACCAGACGAGACCCACAATAGCAAAAGAAATTCTGGGCCACAAAGACAAGTCAGGCGTAATCACAATCCCTGACCTGAAATACTACAAAGCTATCAGAACTCCACAGTTAGAGTTTGTGAATGTTTCAGGAAATTATGTACATGGATTCGATGTCCTCATTGTACAATGATATGCCCAATTGTACAGTGATATGTATTTTTATTGACATGTATGGACATGTATCATGCATGTGCAGGAACATGTACATACATACATGTTATAGACAGGTACATAAAAACATGCATGTTATGCACCAAAATGACATGACTGTGCAGTGAAAAGTATGTAGAGCAACATGTATGGACATATAATACATATGTAGTTACATATATGGAGCATGTAACATATCTGCACAGTAACATGCATGCACATTCATGTTATTGGCAGGAATGCACATACATGCATTCTACACACCAAAATAACATGATCATGCCACTACAACATACGTACAAATACATGTATGGACATGTAACACTTATGTGCACTTTCAGTGTGCTCCTCCATATACAAGGACCCGATCCAGATATGGACATCTGAGATGAATACACACTTCTCAGATAAAGAAATACAAATGGGAACACATCATATCATTGTGATATATGTGCATCCATGTTTATAGCAGGACAATTTGTAATAGGTAAATCATGGAAGCAACCCAAATGTCCATCCACAGAAGACTGGATAAAAAAACTGTGGCATTTTTACGTAGTGGAATATTATTCAGCTATAAAGAAAGACAAACTTGAGGCTTTTATAGGTAAATGGTCACAGTTAGAGACCATACTCTTAAGTGAAATAATTCAGATGTGCATGTGCAAACAGTATATTTTATCATTAGTGTAAGAACCTGAAGGTGGGAATATAAATTAGGAGGTATGAAAGGAAACTGCTCAAAAGTAAAGAGCAATCAGGATGAAGGGAAGGAGAAAAGGAAGAAAGGGATAGCTATGTAAGTATATATATATATGCAGGATGGCTAACATGGTTGCCCTATTGTCTCATGTCACTTTAATGTAAGGAACAATCAATGATTAGCTGTTTAATGAATCTTGTATGTCTATTTGCCTTATCCTGAACATACACTTTGAAGTTATCAATATGCAATACAACAACCATCGTTAATCCCCTGTCACCTTATCTGTAATTCAGCTTTTGCACTGTTCTTGTGCTACTTTGTGTCTGTTTGCTAATGTTTTCATTCTTTCACTTTTAAAATAAAAAAAGAAAGATCCTCCCAAAAGATCACCACCCAGACACTGGAATATAGCAACATGAGAAAGACAGGAAGGAAAGAAGTGTGTACTTTGGACCGAGGAAGGATTTAAAATGAGAATTGAAGCCCTCAGAAAGAGCAAACAAGACCTCTCTTGGAGGAAATAGTCAGAGGGACACCTTGGTGCAGTTAGAGGACGAGGACCTGAGAAGCAGGGAGTCACCATTCCATACACACCCTTGGCCTGCTCCCTCATTCCAGCACTTGCAGCTTCAGCTTTGGAGGCCCACCCTCAAGGGA
Source organism: Dinomys branickii (assembly GCA_004027595.1). NCBI lineage: Eukaryota > Metazoa > Chordata > Mammalia > Rodentia > Dinomyidae > Dinomys > Dinomys branickii. The sequence continues at coordinate 3,890 of PVLD010005168.1, forward strand.
GCCTCCCAACTTGGCTAGGGGACAGCAGAGTTCTGAGAGCTGGGAGGAAGCCAGAGTGCAAAAGGTGTAGCCCAGAAAAGAGGTAGTGGCAGTAAGGAAGTGTTGTGGAACCCTGCATGATGATGAAAAGTTACAACAGCCACTGAAGTAGAATGCCCACTATTCAGTGACCATTCTAATCAGTGCCCTGAGGCAAGGCAGAGTCAAAGCAACCATTACACAGCCCACCACACCCAGTTCTATGCCTACCCAAAGGCTATGGCCTCTTGCCTTTCCACTGTGTGAGCAACTACCAGCAGAGAGCATCAGAGAACAGCATCAGTGACCCCAGGACCACAGCAATTCCCAGGGACCCAGCCCATGAACAAACAGGAACTGGAACACAACAGTAAGAGAGAGCTGCAGATGGAAGTGGATCACACAGCCCCACACCCTTCTCACTCCAACACCAAGCAGGAGGCATGAGCTGAGTTACCAGACTTCAGCTCCCACCCTGAACTCCCTCTGTGAGCACCTTGAGTCTTGGCGACCTGTGTGCTCAATACATGTTCCTGACAGCAATGGGATGAGTCCTCGAGCTTTGAGGCTGACCCTAAACTACTAATATGAGCACCAAGAGGAACTTCATATTCCTTGCATATATGAACCTTGTATGAACCCATAGCAATAAATTACACAAAAAGCAACAGTCCTGGAGTCCAAGAGACAAGAGCATACTCTACACCGAAGACCCAAGAAAATCCTCCAATTCTCTCCTAGAACTAATAACTAAACTTAGCATACACCCTGGACTACCTCAGTGAGCACAGGTGGGGGAGACCTCATGCCACTTGTGCCCAGCATAGCAAGTGTGCCCAATGCCCAGCTGTAAGAGGCGGGGAGTGGCAGCACTGGAGATTGAGAAGTGAGAGGAGGCAAACACCTGGTGCTAGGGTGCAGACCCAGTACTCTAACTGGGTGGAGATAGCCTCCAAAGAGTCATAGAAGGCCAGCAGGTAGACACAAGTGGCCTTGACAGGGAGCTTAGCAGCCTGAGGTGGGAGAGGGGTGCCCTCTAGGCTACATGAAAACCCTGAGGTCCTGGACCAGGCCTCTGGGAGCACAGTGATGAAGCAGAGCCTGGTAGTCCGTGGAGGCGACCCTAAGGACTCATTTGGGTCCCCAGGAGCACCTTGTCAGGGCAGAGATTGGAGGTCTGTGGGGCAACACCAAGGACTCGATCAGGGCCCCAGGAGCACCTTGGTGGGACGGAGCCTGGCAGTGCAGTGGGATGACCATGAGTACTTGAATGGGCCCCCAGGAGCACCTCAACAGGGAGGAGCCCGGTAGTCTGTAGGGGCAACCCCGAGGACTCCACCAGGCCTCTGGGCACGCTGCATCAAGGCAGAGCCTGGCGGTTCATTGGGTAATCCTGCCCACATGGCTGGACTCCTGATGCCCTTGAGGGCTTGTCAGTGGGGACTTGACCATAGTGAACCTGGTTCCCTGCCTATCCACCATCTTTGAGGATGGGTGCTTTTCCACCTCCTGCCATAGCAATTTGTGTGCACATGTTAGTTACAGTATAATTTGAAGTAGCCATGTCTCTTCCCAATGTGAGAGCCCCAGGGAGTAAATAAACCAAAAAGTACAGTTATTATCAGAGCAAAGATGACTGATTGGGTGGGAGAACAATGGAGATGAGGGTGGAGAAAACTGATTAATCAAACGAGCCATCATCTGTATAACTGAGTAACAAATACGAAGATAACATGATGTAATACAGCATCCAGTGCTAATTCCCTACTGTCTTCTCTATAATTTTGTATTTCCTTTATTGTTTTTGTGTAAACAAATGTGAAGATAGCATTATGTAGTACAGCATCCAGTGCTAATTCCCTACATCTTCTCTATCATTTTGTATTTCCTTTATTGTTTTTGTGTTATTCTGGTTTATATGTCTCAATACTTTTTTCTTTAAAATAAAATTTAAAAAAAAGAAGTTTGGAATACAAATTGTAAGTGGTAAAAAATGACTGCTGTAGACTCACATACAGTAACAAAAGAGATATTTGTATTTCTTTGAAGAGTACAGTTGTCATTAAAAACAGCACAAGTAAATTAGGAATTTCACACTGCATATGTGAAATTATTGAAGGTCTATTTTTAATTAAATTTTCATTGTTGTGGTTTTTTTAACCTGCTAGCTTGAACTACCATCAGGGGAAGATGGAACAGTTATGCATGTACAGCCATGTTGTGAACCTGTCAAACTTTGTGGTGCTGGGGATGCAGGATAGGTCCTGGCACACACTAGGCAAGTGTTCCAACACTGAGCAACATCACCAGCTGGGAAATTTCCAGCTTAAGAAACTGTATCACAAGAATGACATTAATTTCAAACATTTAAAGTTTCTTATGATAAAGAAATGGGAAATATTGGAAATTTACTTACATTTAAAAAGAAGAAAGAAATTTGAGAAATGTTTAACTGGATAGGCTACTCCTAAGGAAACTTTGGTTGTTCTTTCACATTGATTGCATGCAGCCTGGATGATTTAAAACTTTTTATTACTACATATGTGCAGTACATAATGACATCTATCACAGAGAGTTAGTTATGCACATAACACATTAGCCCTTCTCACTTCCTATTCTCATCTCCATCTGTCCTTCTTCCATCTCTTCATTTCTTTAATTTGAAAAAATTGTCTCTGTATTTTCTATTGTTTGTCTTTTATTTTACTTTTCTATTATAAACTCCGATTTTTCATACAAGAAAATATATGCTATGTAAGCTTCTGTGTCTGATTTATCTTACCTAGCGTTATGGTCTCAAAGGGAATACATTTTCTACAAATGATTCAAATTTGTCTTTATGGCCAAGTATGCATATATATATATATATATATATATATATAGTCTTTATCCATTCATTGGTTGGTGGACTTATACCTTGCTTCCAAGACTTAGCTAATGTAAACTATGCTGCTACAAAAGTGTAAATGCATATCCATGTACGCAGTGGCTAACCATATCCACTGTAATATGATGTCTTTAACTCAGGAGGATACCAAAAGAGTAATACTTTTGTCCAATAGAAGTTCTTTTTTAAAAATGTTAAAATTAGTACATATTTGTCATGCGTAACCATCACTGTAAGGGAATTTGAACCTGTAAACTACATACTTTAATGCTTGTTTTTCTCTATTTCTCTCCCTTTCCTTCAACACGTCCTCTCTTCTCCATATACACAATCTTTGTTTCTATTTTTTCTTCCATTCTTTTTCTCATTTTCCCTTTCTCACCTTCTACCTCCCACCTCACTTGTTCTCCTTCCTACTTGAACATGTTATTCCTTCTCCCCAATATCTGTCCTCCTCTGTGCTCCTTATGTATCCTTTGGGTTTCTCAACCAGAGAAACAATGCAATATTTAAACTTGTTTGTCTTATTTATTTCACTTACCATTATGGTCTCGAGGTCCATACATTTAGCTATGAAAGTCTCAAATTTTTCCTTCTTTATGACTGAGTGGTATTCCATTGTATTAAATAAACACCTCTTTTTTAACCAACAACACATTTGTTGATTGATAGGCATTTGGGCTGTTTCCAAGATTTAGCTATTACAAACTGTGGTGCTATAAACATGAGTGTGCATATATCGCTGTGGTATGATGATTTTAATTCTTTTGGGAAGATTCCAAAAAGAGGAATAACCTGGTAAAATAGAACCTCTAGTCCTAGATTTTGGAGGAATCTCCACTCTGATGGCATGAGTCTGCAGTCCTAACATTGGAGAACTGTTCTCTTTTCCACACAGACCCACCAACGTTTGCTATTGGTTGATTTCTTGATAACAAAATTATTCTTTCTGGAGTGAGATGTTTTATTAGCACCACGCTCTAACCAACTGAGCTAACTGGCCCTTCTCAGCACTGTTTTAATATGCATCTTTCAAATGATGTGATGTTAAACTTTTTTTGTACATTTATTTGTTGTTTCTACTTCTTCTGAGAAGTGTCTATTCATTTTAGAGCCCGTTTTTGCATTGGGTCTTTAAATTTGGGGGATCCGGTTTTTTCAAATTTTTACATGTTCTAGATAGTGGTCCCCTGTCTGAGGAATAACCAGCTAAGATTTTCTACCACTTTGTGGGTTGCCTTTTCCATCCTCTGGGGATTATTTTGCTGTGCGAAAGCTTTTTAACAGGAGGAGATCCCAGTTTCTGAGTCTCTGTAGTATTTCCTGTGCAACTAGGGTTTTGGTCATAAGGTCTTTGCCTGTACGTATGTCTGCAAGAGTTCTACCTATTCTCTCGTCCAGAAGATTTAGTGCTCCTCTTTTATTTGTTTTGCAGGGCTGGGAATCACACCCAAAGCCCTCTGTACATTGGGCTACGTTCGCAGCCCCAGGGTGCTTTTTTTTTTTTTTTTTTTTGGCAGTACTAGGGTTCAAACTCAGGACCCTGCGCTTGCTAGGCAGGCGCTTATTCCACTGAGCTATATCCCCAGCCCCAGTGCTCCTCTTTTAATATTTAGGTCTCTGATCCATTTTGATTTTAGATTATTCCATGGTGATTGACATGGGTTTAGGTTTTTTTTTTCAGCATTTAGAAAGCTAGTTTTCCAAGCACTATTTACTAAAGAGGCTGTCTTTCTTCCAGTGGATGTTTTCAACACCTTTGACAAAAAGCAGGTGGCTAAGTGTGTTTGGAGTACTTTCTTAATGTTCTAATCTGTTCCATTGATACTCAGGCCTGTTCTTTTTGCCAGTTCTGTAGAGTTTTAACCAAAGTAGCTCTGCAGTATAATTGAAGTTCAGGATTGTGATGTCCCCTGATTTATATTTGTTGTCCAGAATTATTCTTAGTATTCTAGGTCTCCTCTTATTCCAAATGAATTTTGGGACGATTTTCACTAGTTCTGGGAGGTATCTTAATGGTATTTTGATTGGGTTGTATTAAATCTGTACAGTAATTTTGGGACTATGGCCATTTTGACTATTTTGGTTCTTCCTACCCAAGGGCAAGGGATAGCTTTCCATTTTCTGATATCCTCTTCGATCTCCTTTTTCAGTGTAGTATAGTTTTCAACATAGAGATCTTTTATTTTCTTGGTTGTACAATTCCTACGTATTTCATATTTGGATGCTATTATGAAAGGTGCAGTTTCCCTAATTTCTCTCTCAGTGATTTCGTTATTTGTGTACATGAATGCTATTGATTTTTGAGTACTGATTTTGTATCCAGCTATGTGACTGAATTCAGTTGTTATACCTAGAATTCTTTTGGGGAGTTTTGGGGTTCTTTGGTGCAGAGTATCATTTAATCTGCAAATAATAATTTAACTTCTTTGCCTATCTTTATTCCTTTTATTTTCTTCTCTTGTCTAATGGCTCTGGCTGGTGTTTCCAGGCCTATATTGAATAAGATTGGTGATAGTGGTGACATTCTTATCTTGTTCCTGAATTTAGAGTGAAAGCTTTCAGTTTTTGTCCATTTAGCATGATGTTGGCTGTTGGTTTGACATAGATGACTTTTATCAGATTAAAATAAAGAGCATTTATTCTGATCTATTCTGATTTTCTGTAGGGACTTTGTCATGAATGGATGTAAGACTGTTTTTTGGAATTCCTATGTGATGCCTTTTTATTTTGAAAAGAAAAAATAAAACAAGATAATAAGAGGGAAACAATGGAATATATTACATATTGTTATTTTTAAATTAGTTACTCAGAATGCAAGATGCCAGCATTTGGTTGTCAAAACAATATTAGCACAAACCTTTCTTTTCAAAGAACTAAGAGAAATTAATAGCCTAACTATTTTAACTATATATATATATCAATATATGTATATGATCTTTCTTTTCTCCTTTTCCCCACCCCAATTTCTCTTTCCTTTTGGAGTTTCTGCTCCTTTTACAATATCTATCATACATTTTGAATCTCATTTACTCTTTCTGCTTCTCTCACTAGGAAAAACATGATGTTTACACATGTGGATCTGGTTTATTTCACTTATAAGTATGGTCTTGAGTTGCATCCATTTATATCTGGAAGTCTCCAGTTTATCCTTCTTTATTGCTGAGTAGGATTCCATCACATAAAAATACTACTTTTTTTTATCCATTCCTCAGTTGATGGGCATTTTCATTGTTTCGAAGATCTAGCTATTACCAATTGTTCTCTCATGGGTGCCCACATATCCCTGTGATAGGATGTTTTTAATTCATCTGGGAAAATAGCCAGAAGGAGAATAGCTGGGTCAAAAGGGACCTCCAATTCTTTTTTCTTGAGGAATCTGCACACTGATTTCCAGAGTGACTGCACCAGTCTACACTCACACCAACAGCGGAAAAGGGTTCCTCTTTACCCACTTGTTATTGGTTGATTTCTTGATGAGAGACATTCTTCCTAGGGTGAGATGGAATCTCAGTGTTGCTTTAGTTTGCATCTCTCAAATGACCAATGATGCTGAACATTTTTTCATATATTTATTTTCTGTTTGTATTTCTTCATGTGAGAAATGTGTATTCATCTCAGATGCCTATTTTTGGATTGGGTCTTTAAATTTGGGAGGTCTGATTTTTTTTGAGTTCTTTATATGTTCTCAATAGTAATCCTTTTTCTAAGAAACAGCTCGCAAACATTTTTTTCTCACACTCTGGGTTGTCTCTTCACTTTGTTGGTGGTTTCTCTTGCTGTGCAAAAGCTTTTTAATAAGATGAGATCCCAGTTGTTGATTCTTTGTGATAGTCATTATGGAATCAAGGTTTTATTCATCGTCTTTGTGACACCAATGTCTTTTTCAAGAATTTCACCTATTCTATCTTCCAGCAGATTTAATGTTTCTGTTTTAATATTTAGATCTTTGATCCATTTCAAATTTACTTTAGTGCATGGTGAAAGATATGGGTCCGATTTTAATCTTTGACACGTGCAAAGCCAGATTTCCAGCACCATTTATTAAAGAGGCTGTCTTTCTTCCAGTGAATGCATTTGGCACCTTTGTCAAACATAAGGTTCCTGAGTATGTCTGGTGTTGTTTCTGCATCTTCTAATCTGCTCCATAGATATTTGGGTCTGTGTTTGTTTGTTTGTTTGTTTGTTTGTTTGTTTTTTGAGACAGGGTCTCACTATGCAGTTCAGGTTGGCCTGGAGTTCACTTTGTTGCCCAGGCTGATCTCAAACTCACAACAACACTCCTGCGTCAGTCTCCCAAGTGTTGGGATTACAGGCATGCACCACAACACCCAGCTTGTGCCTGTTTCTTTTTACCAGTACCATGCTGTTTTTCTCACAGTAGCTTTATAATAGAAGTTCAAGTCAGGGGCTGTGATGCCCCCTGCCTTCCCTTTGTTGACCACAATTGCCTTTGCTATTCTTGGTCTCTACTGGTTCCAAATGAATTTAGGATTGTTTTCTCTAATTCTGTGAGATACGCTGTTCGAATTTTGAGCTGAATTGCATTAAGTCTGTATACCAGTTTTGGAAGTATTGCCATTTTCACTACATTAGTTTTTCCTAACTAAGGCAAAGTATCTTCCCATTTTCTGACAGCCTCTTCAATCTCCTTTTTCAGAGTACTACAATTTTCAATGTAGAAGTTTTTACTTCCTTCGTTATATTGATTCCTAGGTCTTTCATTTTTTCAATAGAAAGAAAATAAAACAAAATTTCATAGCAAAATAATTGGACTATAACAACAGTTAATGCATTACATGTTGTTATTTTTAAGTAGTTGCTCAGGGTTCAAGATATGGGCATAAAAATTTCTGCAACTGACATTAGCACAAAGCTTCCTTTTTAAAGAACTAAGAGACACTAATCTTATAACTGACTTGCATTTTTCCCTTCTCCCTACTGTTCTTTCCTTTTCACCCATCCCAGTTCCTTTTTCCTTTTAATGATTTCTTCCTATTTCACAGTATCTACTTAACATTTTAGAATTTATTTACTCTTTCAGTTTCTCATGCCAGGCAGACAAATAGTGTTCATACAAAGTAATAATGTATTTCACTTATGAATATGGTCTTAAGTTGCATCCATTTACCTGGAAGAGTCTCCAGTTTATCCTTCTTTATGGCTGAGTAGTACTTCACTATATAAAGCCCACATCTTTTTTTGTTCATTCTTTGGTTGATGGGCATTTGGGTTGTTTCCAAGATTTATCTATTACAAATTGTGCTGCTATAAACATTGGTGCACATATATCTCTGTGGGATGGTGTTTTAAATTCTTCTAAGAAGATACCCAGAAGGGGAACAACTGGGTGAAATGGAACCTCAAACCCTAGTTTGTAGAGGAATCTTGACACTGATGCCCAAGGTGGTTGTACCAGTCTACAGTCCCACCAACAATGGAGAAGTGTTCCTTTTTCTGCACTGATCCTCCAGCATTTGTTATTGGTTGATTTTTTATAACACCCATTCTTTCTTGGGTGAAATGCAATTTCAGTGTTGTTCTAATTTGCATCTCTTGAATGACCAGTGATGTTGACCATTTTTTCATGTATTCATTTTGTTTCTATTTCTTCACCTAAGAAATGTGTATTCATCTTAAATGACCATTTTTGGATTGGGTCTTTGAATTGGGGGAGGTCTGATTTTTAATTCTTTATATGTTCTAGATATAAGTGAACCATTGGTAGCAAGCCTATGGCACACAAGCTGCAGCAGGCATACAGAGCCCTACCAGTGCATGGGTCATATCGCCCTAGCCAGGCATCAGATAACAGTTTTTCTAAACTGAAACTTCAATAATTGGGTTTAATTGCAGTTTGCACTTTGCACTAAGTGGGTTTTGGTTTGCAGTTTGGGCACGCAGTCTCCAAAAGGTTCACTGCCACTGGAACTGTTGTCAGCCCATCCCATGTTACAGAGGGTATGTCCTGACCCCCAACCCAAGCCCTATAGGCAGCTTCTGTACCCCTGTCTGATAAGAGTCAACACTTCCTGAAGCTACACCTACACAGAATGAAATCATTTCTGTATGAACACACAAAATGGATCCCCAGGACGAAATGCCAAGGATGGAAAATGAAAGCAGCAATGATGTTCCAGGTCATCAAATGCTGCTATAACATCCCAAAATATATCTGCCAAAACTAGACTTTTGGTTTTTTGTTTTTCCATCGAGTTCAGTGAACACCAGCAAAGTTGCATGCCTTATAGCTTTATCCCCCATTGTGCTCTTGGGTACAAATGACATCCATTAAAGTGTCATCTGCTAGCCAATCTCTTTAGTTAGCCTAAAGGAACACCACTGTAGTCATCACGACTTGGAGAGCTGCAATATTTGCTAGTAGTAGGAGAGAAGCTTCAGAGACTCTCCTACCATAGATGATCCCAAACAAAAGATCATTTAAGGACGCAGGAGAGGACCAAGGTTGGGGCAAGGGAAACACCTGGCTTATCCCAGTACTACCACATCCCTTCTAAGGCTCCCTGACAATAATCAAGAAATGGGAGGAACTGCCTGCAAAAAGTGACCAGATATAAATGCAAAATTAGTTAGAGGCAGTTTATTGGGAGGAGGGTTCACTTTCCAATCTGAACGTTATGGGTGATTTGCTGCCCTTTAAATCTAATATGTGTTCACATCCACCAGAGGCAAACCTTGTGGAGTGAGACCTTCAAATAAGAATTCCACCCTTGGGCTAGGGATATAGCTCAGTGCCTGCCTGGCAAGTGCAAGATCCCAAGTTCAATTCCTGGTACAAAAAAAAAATTCCACCCTTGGTGGGAGGACTAGGAAATAGTACTCCTTAAAACCAAAATTCTGTGTATATCATTCTGATCCATTTAGACACTGATGAGACCCATAGTGTGCTTTTACCTCTTGGATCTTATGAATTATAACGCCATGAACATGTGTGGACAAATACTGGTTTGAGTTACTCCTTTCAGTTCTTTTGGGTTACTCTCAAGTGGATTTGCTCCTTTGGTTACTTTGTTTTTAAAGTTACTTATTCGCAGTGCTAGAGATCAAATCGAGTACCTCACTTGGGAGACAAGTGCTCTACCACTGAGCTCTGCTCTCAGCCCCATGTTAATATTTTTAGATGGGCCTCAATATGGTGCCCACCCAGCTCAGTTCTTTTTAATTCTGTCTCCCCTTTCTCTCCCTCCTTCCTGCACTGGGGACTGAATCCAGCACCTTCACACTGAGCTACAAACCTAAACTCCTCCCCTTTGTTTTAGAGAAGGTCTTGCTAAATAGCTGAACTCTCCATGGGCTCACTTTGTAATCCTCCTGATTCACTCTCCCAGAGTGTTGATATTCAAGGTGTCCTGGGATTACACACTTTCTTTTTAGTTTTTGAGGCACCACTATGGTGTCTTCATGAGTGGCTGCCTCTTTTTCCATTCCCACAAATACTGCACAAGGACTGAATTGGTTCTCAGTGATTTTCTTTAATTTTAGGGAATGAAAATAAGATTTAAAATGTGAAATTTCTACAGCATTCTATGTTAAATGATTCATTCCAGTCTTTCCTCAATACATTTATTGCATTTTTGTCCAGCTGGAATTTAAAATGACAAAGTATTTGTTAAAATTTAAGATTTTCAGTGACTGCACTGGCACACACTCTCAGTGATTCCCCAGGCACTGCTCAGTGTGTAGCCACAGATGTCTAGTAAAACCAAATGGCTGGAGAAAATGAGTATGCTGGAAATCATCTGCATCTTCTAACTGGGAAAAGATGGACGATGTCTTGAAAGGAATCCTTGTAACATGTGATCCTGCCACATGACTGCCTCATTACAGTTGGATGAACCCAATGCCCTAGGGCAGAAGTTCATTATGCCAGACATTGACGCACTCATGTTTTCAGAATAACAGAGATGGTTAATGCCTTTTAAGTGTGAGTAGCAGAATTGATACAGTCAGGAAGGAACTGTAATTCACATGTCTTGCTGCTGGGCATCTCTGATCTGAAGTAAGCCACTTGCACCCACTTGAACTACCAGTGCTACATGCATGACTATCCCCTCAGGCAGATTGAACCACTTTCTCAGAGGTCTTTGATTATAATAAAACAAAGAAAGGTGTTGATTTAGCAGGTCATATGTCACTGTATTACAGTTCCTTAAGGAAAACTATAAAATGGTATAAAAATTTGTAATACACCTAATTTGTGGCACAGCAATTGTAAATGCACATTATATACACCAGCAATGAGATACTTACAAGATTTCCACGTTAAAATTAACTATTGATAAACTAAACTTTCACAAATATAAATTACTTTTAATTTAATAAAATAAATGTATTGATTAATTTTAACAAGTAGGTATAGTATTAATATTTATATTTGGGCAATTATTCAAATGCAAGCAACTAAAGTCAGTCCATTCATAGACTTTGTATTAATTTTATTAGTAAAGTGACAGATAAAAGTGATTAGATCCATTTGTACCACTAGTGGTACAGACCACATAATGGGACAGTTATGCAGGCACCACCAGTGGTTCAAACCAATAAGAACATGTTAATAGGCCCAAATGCTTTTCCTCTTACCCAGATATGAAAGTATTACATACTGCTCACTTAGAAATTATAAGCAACAAATAGGAATAGCTGTCTCTATTCAGTATCTTAATGCAAATGATTAGATTTAGAGGACTGTTTAGGAAAATGCTGTGGGAAAGACTACAAGCTCATTTGTTCAAACAAAAGCCTTTAAACTGATTTTATTGTGCCTCAAAATTTAAAAAGAGCTGCGGTAAAAATTCCCCATAATGAATGTGATCAGTATATATGGCAAACATGTACTAGTAAAAAAATAAAAAAATATAGAAGAGCTGTAACAATTAAAACATTTCTCACCTAATTTTCACATGCTTATGAGTGTATTCAAGAGCCAATGCAACATCCTCTTCTAAGGATGTAGGCCTCAAAAAATTGTTCTCAGTCAAGTGTGGTGGCCCACACCTGTAGACTCAGGACCATGAGAGGCTGTGGTAGGAAGATCACAAGTTCAAGCCCAATCTGTGGAATTTACCAACGAATGGAGATCTAGTCTCAAAAACAAAGTGGGAGAGCCCACAGTGATCCGTTTCAAAGTGAACAAAAGTGAATTTCTTTAATAATCTTTATAAGGTTTCTCTCCAGGATAAATTCTCAACTATACCCTAAGCAGTATGTGATGAGATGGGTTTTCCATATATGTTACATTTCAAGGAATTTCCTTTCATGAGCTGTTATGCAATGAAGCACAAAAGGAAGCCCTTAGCTTTACAACATTCTTTTTACATGCAGTGTTTCTCTCCCAGAAGTCTGGTTGGTTTGGGAGTTTTCTGTTTCATGTGCTCAAACATCACTTGACTAAGTGAAGGTCTTACCACATTTTTCATATCCTTAGATTTTTCTCTTCAGTGAGTATTTCCATATACTCCAGTATAACTGGAACAACTGAAGGCCTTCCAACCATATTTACATTCACAGAATTTCCCGATAGTGTGACTTTATATGTACCTTCAGGGAATGCAAATAAGTGAAGGCTTTATCACATTGTTCACATTCATAGGGTTTCTCTCCGCTCGCTGTGAATTCTTTCATGTACATGAAGGGCACCAGAACAAGTGAGGGTCTTTCCACATTGTTGACTCTCATAGGGTTTCTCTCCACTATGAGTTCTTTCATGGACTCTGAGAGAATTCGAGTAATTGAAGGCTTTTCCACATTGTTCACATTCCACGGTGATTCTTTCATGGACATGAAGGTAACAGGAACTAGCAAAGGCCTTTCCACATTGTTGACATTCATAGGGTTTCTCTCCACTGTGAGTTCTTTCATGTATGCAGAAGGAATTAGAAGAATGGAAGGTCTTTCCGTACTGTTGACACTCATAGGGTTTCTCTCCACTGTGAGTTCTTTCATGGACTCAGAGTGAATTAGAGTAATTGAAAGCCTTTCCACATTGTTGATATTCATAAGGTTTCTCTCCGCTATGAATCTTTTCATGTGCTTGTAGACCACTAGAATGAGTGAAAGCCTTTCCACACTGTTGACATTCATAGGGTTTCTCTCCACTGTGAGCTCTTTCATGAAGGTGGAGGGAATGAGAAAAATTAAAGGCCTTTCCACATTGTTCACATTTGTAAGGTTTCTCTCCACTGTGAATTTGTTCATGCATTCGTAGGACGTTTGAACGAGTGAAGGTCTTTCCACACTGTTCACATTCATAGGGTTTTTCTCCACTGTGAGTTCTCTCATGCACTTGAACTGAGCTTGAACTATTAAAGGCTCTACAACACACTTTACACTGATAGAGTTTCTCTCCATCATGTATTCCCTCATGATCTTGAAGGGTATTAGAATCCCTGAATGCCTTGCCACATTGATTTCAGGTGTAGGGTTTTCCTGCAGTATGAGTCCTTTCATGTACTTCACAGAAGCTTGAAGTCCTGGAAGCCTTCCCACATTCCATACATTTATAAGGTTGCTCTCCAGTGCCCATTCTCTTGTGCCTCTGAAGCCTTGTAAGACAAATAAAGGAAGTCCAACATTCCTGGCATTTATGAAGTCTCCCTCCAGTATGAGTATTTTTATGTAATTGAAACATATGTGGACATTTGAAGTCTTTACCACATACTATATATTTACAAGATTTTTCTGCAGCATGAGTCCCTTCAGGATATCGCAGATTTACCTGGACACTGACAGATTCACCACATTGTCTATCTTCACAAGACCTCTTTTGACTATGATTCTTTTCATTCTTTTATAGATAAGTAATACAGGAATGGTTTTACACAGTGCTTACACTGGTAGAATTTCATTCCAGAGTGTTTGTTCATGTGTATCTTAAATGTTTGGCGACCAAAAAATGTTTTCCCACATTCTTTGCACTGATAGCTCTTTTCTCTAACATGACTTCTTTCATGTTTTTGAAAGGAACTGAGAAACGTGAAACCTCTGCCACACTGTTTACATTCATAAGGTTTTTCTGCAGTATGAGTACTTTCATGGTTCTGAAGACACTGGTGATAAATGAATGCTTTACCACACTCCTTACATTCATATGGCTTATTTCCATATTTCTGACTCTTGTATGCTCTGAAGCCAGAAGATGATCTGAGGTGCCCACCAAGGAATTTTGGAGACGTGAAGACTTTTTCACACAAGTTGCCTTTACATGCTGCTCCACAGGTTTGAGTTTACTTGATGAGACTCAGATTTGAAATTCTGCTGTTTTCTTTACACTGAAGACTTCCTTTACTTTCACTGGGTCGCTTGACCATATAGCTTATATAAAGAACAAATAACACATTTTCAATGACAATTTTAAATTTTTTCTTATTTTTAATAGGTATCAGAATCACTATTTAGCCAGGCATGGTGGCACACATCTATAATGCCAACACTTGAAAGGCTGGTGCAGAAGGATCACCATGAGTTTGAGGCCAGCCTGAGCTATGTAGTGAGTTCAAGGCAGGCTAGACTACATAATAAGGCCCTGTCTCAAAAAACCAAAAAAGAAAAGAATCAGTGTTTAATTACTCTCTGGAAAACTGCTGGCTTTCTTCCCTGTCTAAACATTCTAAAGTGAATGTATGGAATGCCATAAACAGGTATTTGGCGGTCATTATGAAAACAGGAATATTGATATATAAGGTTTGACATTTAAATTTTTTCCAGTATGAAGGATTAAAAACAGGGCATTTGACTTAGCTACATGCCCAGGCCTTTTTACATTTATTAATTTTAGAGACACTAAATTCGTCACTAAACTATCCAGGCTGAAGGCTGGGGATAGAACCACGGACCTCATATACATTGGACAAATGCTGTATGATTGAGTTATGTACCAACCCTAAAGCTTTTTGTTAACATTACTAAATAAATAATTAAATAATTAAATAATTAAATAATTAAATAAATTGTCCAGGCTGGGTGGAACATCCCATCCTTTAGCCTTAGCTGCCAAGAGTAGTCAGATTATAGATGCGTGCCAATACAACCAGCTCTGTTTTTTTGGGGGGGGCAGGGGTGGTTACTGGTAATTGAACTCAAGACCTTGCACTTGCCAAGCAGGTGCTTATGCCACTGAGCTATATCCCCGGCATACAACCAGCTCTGGATACTGGTTTGAAATAAACTACACTTCACATCTTGAACTTTTATAAAATTTTTAATTATGTGCATGTGTATGTATGTGCGTGTGTGTGTTACTGAATACTGAACCCAGAGCCTTTAAACTGACTTGCATCCTCAGTCCTCTTTTGATGTTTTAAATTTTGAGACAGTGGTCCCACAAAGTTTTTTTGGAGAGAAAGTCTTGCTATGTAGTGCAGGCTGGCCTCAAAATCACAATGCTCCTTCTGCCCAGCCTCCCTAGTATTGGGATTACAGGCATGTGCCACCATACCCGGTTTGATCCCACAAATTTATATTACATCTTGGGTATCTCCACAGAGTTATTCAGGCTGTGATTAAACTTTTAATCCCCTTGCCTAAGCCTACCAACAAGCTGGATTTACAGTCATACATCACAACACCCACCTAGTCAATAGTTTGGGGGGAAATTTTTTGACACATCAATTAGAAGCAGGGCTTACTGTTTAGCTTGCTTTTATTTGAAATGTGATAACATAGGAAAATACCTCATGAGGCCACTATATACTCTTATGAGTACAATTCACCTTAGATTTCTCCTCGTATTTTGGTCATCATGTTCAATGTTCCAATCTTTCCATTTTCTCCCTAAAATTCACAATCAGAAACAAATGGGCATAAATTTTGTTTTACAGAAAATGTATGATAGTACAGGTACATGCTTCAATGTGAATTGGCCTAATTCAATCACCAAAGTAATACCATTTCCACCTTTAAAATCCTGGGACTCAGCTGATGAGCATGAAACACACTCTGTGATTCACTAAATGAAGAAATGACATCACCCTTACCCACAGCAGCCAGGTTCCTGACAGTTTCCCTCATCACATCTCTGTAGAGTCTCTTCTGTGAAGGATTCATCAGAGCCCACTCTTCAAAAGTGGACTTCACAGCCACATCCTCAAAGTCTATTGAGTCCTGAAACGTCCCACAAATTGCCAAAAGAAGATGGTGAGACTGATAGCTCCTCAATTCCTACAGATGTTCCCCTCTCCTCTGAGGTCTCCAAATATTTACTGTTGCCAGGACACCAAATCTCACTTCCTCATAAAATTCAGCAGCCATGAACACAGAAAAAATATTTCTACACTTTGTATGGGTTTTTGGTTGTTGGTTTATTTTTAGAACTAACACCTGAACCCAAGCCCATTGCACTAAGCTTCATTTCCATGCTATTTTATTTGGAGACAGATCTTACTAAGTTGCTCAAACTTAAAATCACCTTTCCTCAGCCTCCCAGAATGCTGAGTTGCAGGCATGTGGCACCATGCCCAGCTAATTTCTATATTTTTACCTCTACATATCTCATGTTTACTGATAGCACCAAATTCACCTTGAAGCAATGTACCAAATAGGTTTCAAAGAAATGAAATGAAAAGTAACCAATTCCCTATTAGACAAACTATCATTTTCTGGTCAGGCTTGGTGGCACATGCCTGCAATTACACATTCTGAAAGGTTGAGGCCAGAAGATTACAACTTTTGATTTTGGGCGAGTTTTTTTATGGGGGTGGTGAGATGAACCTCCTACCTCAACCTCCCAAATGCTTGGATTACAGGAATGTACCACCACTCCTGGCTAGAAAGTTCACAATTTAGACCCCAGCCTGGCCTGGGAAACATGAGATCTGGTCTCAAAACTTTAAAAACATTTTTTAAAGGGATGAAGATATTGGACTGGGAATATGGCTCAGTGGCACAATGCCTACCTAGCAAATACAAGGCCCTAAGTTCAATTCCCAGTGCTTAGGGGGAAAAGCTACCATTTTTTACATTAATATACACAGTATCAATTCATATTTCATGAAGGATAGCCAAAGGAGAACATTGTTCGTTATTATTTGGTACTGGGAATCAAACTCATGACCTCACCCTTACCAGGCAGGCACTCGTGCAGCTAAGCTATATCCCCAGTCCAAGAATATTGTTTTAATACATAAGTACATCCTTAAAATCATTCCCATCCAAAGACATCAGAAGGGGCCAGGATGTAGCTCAGTAGCACAGCACCTGCCTGGCAAGCACAAGACCAAGTTTGATTCCCAGTACAAAAAACAACATAAGCCAAGTTACTTGGGGATATCGAATATATAACAAGAAACTGGATTGCTCTGAGATATTCCATGTCTTACAATAACTCAGAGCCAGACCTAGTGGCTCATGTCTGTTGTCATAGCTATCTGGTAGGCTGAAGCAGGCATGGTCCAGTCTTCCAAATTTGAGGCCAGCCTAGGTAAAATAAAGAGACCTATCTCAAAATAAAGCTGAGAAAAAGAAAGAAAGAAAGGAAGGAAGGAAGGAAGGAAGGAAGGAAGGAAGGAAGGAAGGAAGGAAGGAAACTGAGCCAGGAGTGGTGGCATACTCCTATAATCCCAACACTCAGGAGGCTGAGGCAGAAGTGTCACTGAATTCAAGGCCAGCCTGGGCTACATAAGCAAGTTGAAGGCCAGTCTGCACTACATGGTGAGACACTGCCTCAAATAAATAAATAGAAGGCTGAAGGTGTAGAACACTGGTAGATATTTGCATAGCATGTTCAACAGGCCCTGAGTTCAATTCCTATGCAATCACTAATTGTGAAATATCAACTTGAATGGATTAATAAACACATAGAGGACTAGCTGAGCACAGTTCTGGCTGTATCTGTGAAGGACTGAAGTGTACGCTACAAATTGAGGATAGAAGACCCACCTCAGATGGGGGCAGCAGCAACCAACAGGCTTGTAGCCTAGATTGAGTACAAAGGGAAAGAAGCAAGTCTTCCGTTTTGCTTCTGTGGAGGAGCTCTGGTCTTTGTCATCACCTTTGGGTGTCTGTCTCCAGTTGCAGCAGGCTTCCAGCAGACTCCTCAGCCTTCTAGTACAGACCCCTCGGGATTCCAACATGGACTTGCACAACACTGCAGTGAGCTCCAGGTCTCTGACCTTTCACTAGATCCTCCAGCACTCCAGCGTGCAGGCAGCCATTTTGCATTCTTGCACCTCTGATTATGCAGGCAGCCACTCTAAGCCTGCTTAATAAACCCTTTATATAATTATATATATTTTCATATTAAATCAGCTCTGATGATCCTTGATGTATCCTAGCACCACAGACACACACACACACACGCACACCCTCAAATTCACCTAGCTGTATAGAAACACTCATCTGGACGTTGAAGTACAGCTTCCTTGGTCTCAAGGCCTGGGGCTCAATTCCCCCCAACATGGAGCCACATCTCACCTTTATTCTCTGCCAATCCTAGCGACTAAACATACAGAGTCCTACAAACTGTAGAAGAATTCTTCCCCTGAGCAACATCTAGTTTTTCATTTTTAATTTTTATTTTCAGACAAAGTTGAACTATACCATACTGGCTGGCCTTAAACTTGTCATCCTCCTTTCCCCTTATGAGTCTGGCAGACACTAGCTCAAATGATGTTTCCACATCTTCCCATTATGTTATTAGGATTTAATTTCAGTAACAGAGGAGTATAATTAAAGAGTATATTGCCATGCATGGTGCGCGTGCCTGCAATCCTAGCATTCGGGAGGCTGGGGCAGGAGGATCTCTGCAAATTTGAGACCAATCTTGGCTACGAAGTGAGCTCAAGACCATCCTGAACTGCATAGTGAGACCCTGTCTCAAAAAGACAAAAAAAAAAGATTATATCACTTCTTTATCTTTCTGGTTTTCAATGCCTTTATAGAGCCAATTGTGATGGCCCACACCTATAAACACAGCACTCTGGAAGAGTGGATCAGGAATATCCCAAATTCAAGCCCAATCTGGACAACTGAGTTACTCTGCAAGACCCTGTCTCAAAATTTAAAAATTTTAAATGTAAATTTAAGAAAGTCTGGAATGTAGCCCAGTAGAGGGGCCAGTACTATCAGGGGGAAAAGTGTCTATAGGAGCCCAGACATTTAAGCAAAGATAGCAGAAGAAATTTATCCTTTGATACTGTCCGTTACCATGAAAACTGACTCAGCCTTAACCCAGAAGGACCATCCTAAATTTTCACACAAAAGCCCTGAGTTTCTTCACTTCCTTTTTACAACTATATCCTGTTCAATATTCAATAAAAAAGAACTACGGCTGAACAAAATATTACTAAAGCACAGTTTGAAAAAAAAGACAAGCACCAGAACCACACTCAGATGTAGAGAAGATACTGGAACCATCAGACTGCAGAAATAAGCAAAGCTTGAAGAGTTCAATATGCTGAGGGATCTATTAGCAAAATTATGTAAAATCAGATGGATAATTTCAAGCAGGAATTTTAAGAATCAACCATTGTTGACCTGTGTTACTTTATGGTAAGGAACAGTTCATGATGGTTTGATCAAGATTGTATGTCTATATGTGATTTCAGAAACATGCACTTCAAAGTTATCAATGTGTGGTGCAACAACCACTGCTGATTCCCTGTCACTTTGTCTATAATTAAATCTTGATTGTATTGCTCTTGTGCTACTTTGTGTCTTTTTATTAATGTTTTCCTTTTGTTGTTGTTGTTTCTTTTGGTTTTCTTTGTTTGTTTGTTTTTTATACTTCTAAAAATAAAAAAGTAAATACATAATCCCAATACCCTAGTAGGCTGAAGCAGGAAGATCACAAGTTCAAAGTGAACTTGAGTAATTTAGTGAGGTCCTATCTCAAAAAAATATTTTTAAAGGGTTAGGGATGCATGTGCAAGCAGTGTATTGAATCACTAGTGTAAGAACCTGAAGGTGGGAATATAAATTAGGAGGTATGAAAGGAAACTGCTCAAAAGTAAAGAGCAAATGGGATGAGGGGAAGGAGAAAAGGAAGAGAGGGACAATTATGTATGTATATATGTATATGCAGGATGGCTAACATGTACTGATGTGTCACTTTACTGTAACGAACAGTTGATCATTGGTTGTTTGATCAATCTTGTATGTCTATATTTGTTTTCCTGAGCATACACTTCGAAGTTATCAATATGTAATAGAACAATCATTGTTAATTCCCTGTCACCTTGTCTGTAATTCAGTTTTCAGTGTAAAAAAATAAAAATAAAGGGTTAGGATTTGTAGCTCAATGCAAAGAACCTTGGTTCAGCTGGGCATGGTAGTGTACACCTGTAATTCCAGCACTCTGGAGGCTCAGACAGGAGGATCGCTGCAATTTCAAGGCCAGATTGGGCTACATAGTGAGACCTTGTCTCAAAAAAATGAAAAAACAAACAAACAAAAAAAGAACTGAGCTTCTTCTGCTTCAGTCCGCCATCAAGTGCATGCTCTTCCCCCAGAGCCTAACCATGTCTTCTCACAAGACTTTCAGAATCAAACGATTCCTGGCCAAGAAATAAAAGCAGAACCATCCCATTCCTCAATGGATTCAGATGAAGACTGGTAATAAAATCAGGTACAAGTCCAAGAGGAGACACTGGAGGAGAGCTAAGGTGGGACTGTAAGGAGCTACATACGAGCTTCAGCACATTTACCTTCTTGGAGGTCATACAATGATACCCTCTTTATCATGGTCAAGACAATATCACTTTATTGAGCTTGCAAAATACCATTGGTTGGACAGTGGAATATACTTAATCAGGAATCTTAAAGCTTTTTCTGTGATCAGCACTAATAGATCAACAATAAATATTTGAAACCTTTTAAAAAAAGAAAGGACTGAATACCCAAGATGTAGAGTACAATGAAAATAGAACACTATAATTCTTCGAATGCAGCAAAAGCAATGAGTACAGGGAAATTTATGCTCCTGAACACATACACTGGCAAAGGACAGACTTCTATACCAACAATCACAGTGTCTACCTTAGAAAACAAAAGGTGGAGCTAGGCATGATGATGCACACCTGTGACCCCAGCAGGCTGGGGGCTGAGGTAAAATGATCACACCCTCAGGCCAGACCTGGGTAACTCAGTGAAATCATATCTCACACTTCAAATCTTTTTAAAACTTTAAAAATAACTGAAGATCTACCTCAGTCCATACTCCCTGGATTTGAACCCAGGAAGGGAGTGAGGGAAAAGAACACACCTAGGAGTAATGGTGCCCACCTGTAATTCCAGCACTCTGTAATGCTGAGATAGGAGGATCAAAAGTTCAACTCCCACCTGGGTAAATCTGAAAGACCCCGTCTCAAAATGAAAACACACAGGGATATACCTCCAGTGCAAAGGCCCTGGGTTAAATCCCAGTGAGGGGGTGTGGAGTAAAGCACAAGAAAATACACAAAAGAGAATTAAACCCAGAGTAAAGCACAAGAAAATATACAAAAGAGTAGGAATCAAATTGAGGGAAATAAATTTGGGCAACAAAAATCAAATGCTAGTCTTTTGAAAAGACAATAAATTTGTCTGATGTGAAGCTATCTGAAAGAATACAAAAATAAGTATAGAGGCGGAGGTGATGGCATGAGCCTATTCTCCCGGCCATCTGGGAGGTTCGGCAGGGAAGATTACCGATTCTAGGGTTTCAAGGTACAAAACCAGTTTGGGTAATTTGGAGAGAGAAAGCCTCAAAGGAAACATGTGACAAAGATACTAATTATGCCAGAAAAGTGGCAGATGCCTTTCATCACAGCACTCTCGAAGCCTGAGGCAAGAGGACTACAAATTCCAGCAGTCTAGACAACTTTGTGACTTAGATCCCATCTCAAAATAAGACAAAATGGGCTGGCAATATAGGTCAGGGTGAAGGTACTGAGTACAATCCTCAGTACCAATACATGGATAGATAGATAATAGATAGATGATAGATAGTTAGTTAGACAAAGAGAGAAGTTACTAGGGGTTTGTTCTATAGCTCAGCGGAGTAGCTAGCATCAGGGAAGCCCTGAGGTCTGTCCTCAGCATCGTGGAAAAGAGGTTTTGCAGTTCTGGGTACACCTGAGCACAGGACTTCCTCACACTAAACAAGCAACCTATCAGTAAGCTGCATGCTTTTGCCTCTGTGTGCGCCTGTTTGTGCGTGGTGCCAGTGACTGATCACGATGATTCCCCCTCAGCTACATCCTTAGCCCTTTTTTTCTTATATTGACATAGGGTCTCACCAACTCATTAAATTGTACAGGCTAAGCTCAAACTTTAATTCTTCCTGTCTCATCTCCCCAGAACGCAGGGAATATATGCATGAGCCACCACATAAGGATTTTATGGGGTTCATTTTTATGAGTTGTTTGTGTTTTGTTTTGCTTTTTTTCTTGAGACAAGGACTTGCTATATTTGTGATATGCAGTCCAACCTGGCCTCAAACTTGCTCAAGTCCAGGCTGCACTTAAACATGCAATCTTCTTGCCTCAGCCTCCCAGAGTACAGGGTGTATAGATGTGTGCCACCATGTCTAGGTTTTGTGTGGTTTGTTTCGGTTTGTTTTGGTTCGTCTTGGTTTGTTGACACAGCCTGGCATCAAACTTGCTCTGAAATCTAAATAGGGCTCAAACATAAGATCCTCCTGCCTCGACCTCCCAAATGCCAAGATTACAGGTATGTCCATGCCCAGGGTCCTCATTCTAAGATAATGAAATAACAGGTTGCTCACGAAACTATCTAGCCAAGCATGGCGGCATATGCCCATAATCTGAGCCCTCTGGGAGGCTGAGACAGGAACATTTCATGTTTAGCCATAGAATGGGCAACTTAGCCCATTTTCTGTCTCAAAATAAAAAGAAAATCAGGTGCTGGAGGTGCAACTCAGTGTGAAGGCACTGGGTCAAAACAAACCCCTCTCAAAAAAAAGGTGGGGGTAGGGAAGGGAGAAATGATCTGAAGTTATATTTGGGTTTGTTGAAGTCAGACTGTTCTGTTTCCATATTTTTAAAAGTTTTGCCTGCATTATTTATGTAAAACAGATATTTACTAATGCCATACTCTACTTTTGATAACATTTCTGGAGTCAGGTGTGGTGGTGCAGGCCTGTAATCACAACACTCGGGAGGCTGAGGCAGGAGGATCAATGCAAATTCAAGACCAACCTGGCTACAGAGTGAACTCAAGGCCAGCCTGAACTGCATAGGGAGACGCTGTCTCAAAATGACCAAGAAAACAAAAAAACAAAAAAAACCCCACATTTCTGATTAACTTAACTTTTGTTGATAAATTCAACTTTCCTGCAGAGAAAACCGTTGTAAGATTTTACTCTAAAACACTGAGTTATGCACTACAGAAAGTAAGTGCAGTATCAAGTATCTTTCTGACTAAAGTAACAATGATCCCCACAATGAGTGTAATTGTTACATACTGCAAACACACATTAATTTTTTAAATAAAATAAACTTCGCTTAAAAATAAAAAAAATCACAAAGAGCACCATTATTTTCCTTCTTGTATGTCTAACACTGGGCGATATTACCATGAATTGGTAGTATACTATACATTAGGGTTTAGGAATCAACTCCCTTAAAATATCATAATCTTCAAAGATGTACATTTAACTTTGCTAACTTTTCATACCTTCTTTTTCGTTTGGTTTTATTGTCTTTTGGTGTTTGAGACAGAGTCTCACTATGTGGTTAAGGCTGCTCTTGAGCATGAAATCCCAGCAATCCTACTGCCTCAGCCTCCCAGGTAGTGGGATTGCAAGTTTGCGCTACCATTCCCGGCTCATCATACTATTATTACAAAAATTAGGAGCTCATGCCAGGCATGGTAGCCCATGCAGCAGTAATTCCAGCACTCTGGGAAGCTGAGGGGCAGAAGGCTTACAAATTCCAGGCCAGCTGCACAATTTGGGGACTTAAGGAGGCCCTGTCTCAAAATATAAAATAAAAATAGAGCTGGGGGTGAAGCTTAGTATGAAAGCCTTAAACTCATACTGGGGAGGGGGCACCCGCTGCACAGAGCTTGCATAGGACAAGGAGACCCTAGATTCAATCTCCCCCACAACACAAAAAAAAAGCCAGAAAAATTATAAAGTGTATGTGACCACGATCTCACATCTTGAGGTTCTACCCTAAAAAATCACAAATTTTTTGTTGCACAAGTTTCATGTTTTGTGAAATCTCATCTTGTAATCGACGTTATGTTTTCCACCAAGAAACTGAAAACGGCTCGCAATGACCAAGGGGAGCAAAAGTGCTGAGTGCTAAGGAGAAACATACTAAAGGCTGGGCGTATTAACTAATGAAGTCAGAATAAATTTCCAGACGCCCTCCGAGGTCAGCGCCTCCCACACCCGGCTCCAAGCAGAACCCAAGCCACGTGAGGCCGAGCCTGCCACACAGGGACTAGCCCCAGGAGCACAGCGCTCATTGCAGCGCCGGGACGCGCTCGCCCCCAGGGCGCAGAGCCGGCCCTGCCCGGTCCTCCGCCTGCGCCGCGCTCCCTACGCCCGCGGATCCCGATCGGAGGTCCTTGCTCACGGAACCCACGCGCGCCAGTGTCGCCACCGCCCGCCGCCCGCACAGGCTGGGCACGCGCGCTGCGGCGGAGCTGCCCAGGGAGGGCTCTGGCCCGGCCCGCGTCGCCGTGCGGGGACAGACAGGACCTGACGCCGGTGCTGGCCCAGCGTCGCCCACGGCCGGAGGGGACCGGGACGACCGCGACCTCGACCACGGACCACGGAGAGCGGACACCGGGTCAGTCTCTAGGCTCAGCGGTGGCCAGAGCCTGGCTTCCCGTGTCTCCCAGCCCCGCACTCACTCCTGCCATCTTCCTGCTTTGGGCGTCTCCCAAGTCTTCCCAAGGAACCCTCAGCACCTGGGATGACAGTGTGACAAAGGACACAGCGCCATAACCAGAGGAGACCCAACCTCCTGCGGTCAGAAGAACCAGCCACGTCCACTGTGCAGGCGCAGTGCATCCTCCAAGCCCCTCTATCGCCGGTACTGATTGGATGGATTCCATGACCCTGCCCCTTTGCCTCTAAGTGACTGCAGAGTTAGGAGGGCACACGATGAATTTGAATTTAGCTTCTGCG
>PVLD010005168.1:28987-115662 GCA_004027595.1 Dinomys branickii
GTGTGTGTGTGTGTGTGTGTGTGTGTGTGTGTGTGTGTGTGTGTGTGTCTGTGTGTGTGTGTGTGTCTGTGTGTCTGTCCGTGTGTGTCAAGCACAACATCTCACACAGAGGACACCTTTAGTTATTCTCTTTTTTTTTTAGATGTAGTCCAGACTGACCTTGAACTCACTATGTAGCCTAGGCCTCAAACCCATGGCAATCTTCCTGCCTCAGCCTCCCCCCGAGTGCTAGTATTACAGGCATGTGCCACTACACTGGGCTAATTGTCCTTAAGGTTAAATATATTCATATTGTGGGAATGGCAAACTTGGAGCCCTAAACTTATGTAGAACCTGCCCAGTTGAGCTGTGCCTCAGTGGTAGTGCTTGCTTTCTTGCCTGGGTTCCCGGATCAATCCTGAGCATCTCAAAACCTGAGACAAGAGGACTGCACCCCCTGCCCCCCGCAACCTCCTGCACCACAGTGCTCCCCTCTGACATGAAATGTGACTGTGGGAGCTTCCTAGAAATACAAGGGCAGGGCGTGTCACATTTTCTGACTGGCTGATTTCTCTCGCTACCCTGACCCTTCAGCATGTTATTTCAAGGATCAGAACATGCATCTTTCCTCTCTGCAGTGGATGGAACCATGCTCTGCGTGTGCCTCACCACTTAGCTACATCTCTAGCCCTATTTTTTATTTTGACACAGTATCCTCCTAAATTGTCCAGGCTGCCTCGAATTTCCAAACCACCTGCCTCAACCTCTTGAGTACCTAGGATTACAGGGGTGCACTACCAGGCCTGGAAAAATACACAGTACACCTTTTTCAAACCAAATATTCTGTGGGTATCATTTTGATTCCATTTGGACATTGATGAGACCCATAGTGTGCTTTCACCTTTTGGATCTCATGAATTATAATGCCATGAACACAGGTGGACAAAAACTGGTTTGAGTTACTCCTTTCAGTTCTTTTGGGTTACTCTCAAGTGGATTTGCTCCTTTGGTTACTTTGTTTTTAAAGTTACTTATTCGCAGTGCTAGAGATCAAATCGAGTACCTCACTTGGGAGACAAGTGCTCTACCACTGAGCTCTGCTCTCAGCCCCATGTTAATATTTTTAGATAGGCCTCAATATGGTGCCCACCCAGCTCAGTTCTTTTTAATGCTGTCTCCCCTTTCTCTCACTCCTTCCTGCACTGGGGACTGAATCCAGCACCTTCACACTGAGCTACAACTCTAGACCCCTCCCCCTTTTTTAGACAAGGTTGTACTAAATTGCTGAATTGTCCATGCTGGGTTCAATTTGTAATCCTCCTGATTCAGCCTCCCAGAGTGTTGATATTCGAGGTGTTCTGGGATTACACCCTTTTTTAAAAATTCTTGAGGCACCACCATGGTGTCTTCCACAATGCCTGCAGCTTTGTCCATTCCCACCAACACTGCACAAGGACCTAACTGGTTCTTGAAGATTTTCTTTGATTTCAGGGAATGAAAATAAGAATTAAGATGTGTTATTTACATGTACCAACTCCCACTGGGAAGGTAAAACATGTCTTAATAAAAAATAAAACTTGAAAAAGTAAAAGGTAAATAATTTTAAAAATTATTTTGATAACATCCAAACTATCTATTTTTTCTTTTTTTGTCTCCCTTTTGGTGTCATATGTAAGAGTTTCTTGCCTTCTCCCATGTCAGGAATAGATTGTTTTGTCTGCAAGTATTACTATTTAGCTCCCTAGATTTAGGTCTTTGATCTATTTTAGCAAATTAAAGTATGTGGATTGGGGTCCTACTTCATTATTTTGGTTTCATTTTCTCAACTAAGTCCAGTATTTTTTATCCAGCTACCCAGTTGTCACAGTAACAATTGATGAAAAAAATCATTTTTTCCATTCCTCTCACTGTGTATTGAACACCAGCTGACCATGTACCCATCAATTTATATCTGGAATTTTATCTCTTTCCCACTGATCTTTGTGTCTAAATTGTCTCATGCATTTTACAGTATAATTCTGCTACCACTAGAGACTGAGTGGAATAAAGTATATATCAGAAAACTGTGGGGTTCTTCCCAATTTAGAGAAGAGTTACTGACATGATCATGATGTAGTCAGAGAACTAAAGAACTACAAGAACTGAAAACAAGAAGCTGCTTGTGGTGGGGCACACCTGTAATCCTAGCATTCAGGAGTTTGAGGCAAGAGGATCACTGCAAGTTCAAGGCTAGCCTGGGCTACATATTGAGTTCAAAGTCAGCTGGAATTATACAGTGAGACCCTGTCTTAAAAGAAAAAACAGAGAACAAAGAACAAAGAAACTCCAGGGCCCAGAACAAAAACCGGACTTCACAGGAAATACTTCAAAGAATCAACAACTGGGATCTCATCTTACTGAAAAGGTTTTGCACATCAGAAGGAATCACCAATATGGTGAAAAGAAAACCCACAAAATGGGAAAAAGATTAGCCAAGTGTTCCTCACACAGAGGACTCTTGTCTAGAACATATAAAGAATAAAAAAATCAAGCCCCAAAATTAAAAAAACCCAATACAAAAATGGGTATCTGGGGGCTGGGGATACAGCTCAGTGGAATAAGCGCCTGCCTAGCAAGCGCAGGGTCCTGAGTTCAATCCCCAGTACCGCAAAAAAAAAAAAAAAAAAAAAAAAAATGGGTATCTGAGATGAATGCATACTTCTCAGATGAAGAAATACAAGTGGCAAATAAATACATGAAAAAATGTTCAACATCATTAGTCATTTGAGAAATGCAAACTAAAACAACACTGAGATTCCATCTCACCCCAGGCAAAATGGCTCTCATCAAGAAATTAACCCATAACAAACGCTGCAGGGGCTGTGAGGAAAACGGAACTCCTCTCCACTACTGGTGGGAGTATCAACTGGTGCAACCACTGTGGAAATCAGTCTGGAGATTTCTCAGTAAACTAGGATTAGAGCTTCCATTTAACCAAGCTATTCCTTTCCTGTGTATTTTTCCAGAAGAACTGAAAACATCATACCACAATGATATATATGCACCTGTATTTATAGCAGCGCAATTTGTAATAGCTGAATCTTGGAAACAACCCAAATATCCATCAACTGAGGAATGGATAAAAAAGATGTGGTATTTTTATACAATAGAGTATTACTCAGCTATAAAGAAAGATAAACTAGAGGCTTTTATAGGTAAATGAGTGCAACTAGAGACCATACTCGTTAGTGAGCTAAATCAGATTCACATGTGTAAACATCATATTTTCTCCTACTATAAGAATCTGAAAAAGTAAATAAAGGGCCAGGGATATAGATTAGCGGCACAAGCACCTGCCTGGCAAGCTCAAGGCCCTGAGTTCAATTCCCACTACCACAAAAATAAATGAAATCTTAAAGGTACAATAGATATTATGAAAAGAAACTGCTCAAATTGGAAGGAACAACTGGGATGAAGGAGGGGAGAGGAAAAGGAAGGAAGAGGGAAAAAAATATATATATATATATATATTATATACACAGGATAGCTAGGATAATTGTACTGCTAATATCTGTTGGTCTATTGAATGGAACTATTAATGTGTAATTGTTTGATCAATCTTGCATGCCTATATCTGGTTATATGTGAAACCATTTTGAAGATGACATTGTATAGTATAACAACCATTGTTAATATCCTATCATCAATAAATCAGACCCACATGTGTAAATAACATATTGTCTCACTAGAGTAGGAACCTGAAAGAGTAAATAAAATCTGAAAGGTATAATAGATATTGTGAAAAGGAAAGAAACTGTTCAATGGGAGGAAACAACTGGGATGAGGGAAAAGAGAAAAAGAAAGAAGGGGAAAAATACACACACACACAGGGTAACTGTACTTTCTGCAGTTTTATTGAAAGGAACAGTTAATATTTAATTGTTTGATCAACCTTAAATCTCTATATTTGTTTAACTGAGTAACCAATTTGAAGATAACAATATGTAATGTAATATCTATTGTTAATTTTCTATCACCTTGTCTGAAACTCTGTATTGCTTCTATTGTTTGAGTGTTGTTTTGTTTATGTCTGTTTATTTGTTAATACGTCTTCATTCTTTATCTTTGAAAAAATATATCATATCACCATTTTTTAAAATTCTGTATCATTTTTATTGCTTTCTATGCTGTTTTGTTTATGTGTTTGTTTCTGTTATGCTGATTGTTTTTTAAAGAAAAACAAAATTTATAAGTATATATAGGGATAGAAGGAATAGGTGTATTGACGGTGTCTGTAGTTTATTGAGAGGAAAAGCCAATGCTTAAAATTTTCTTTTCTTGACCAATTTTACATGCTTGAATCTGGTAGTTAGAATGACTGATCTGAAAACAATATGCAGTATAGGAACCATTGTTCAACTCCTACCATTTTGTATGGTGAAGCTCTGCATCATTTCCAATGGTTTTCTAAATTATTTTTATTGTTTTTTACTTGTTACTGTCTTTGATTGTTTGATCAATCTTACATTCTTATGTCTAAGGGACTGAGCAACTTCGTTGAAGATAACAGTATGTAATATAGCAACTATTGTAAATTTCTGTCATTTTTCTGGGTGTGGTGATGCACTCCTGTAATTACAGCACTCAGGAGGCTGAGGCAGGAGGATCGTTGTGAGTTTGAGACCCTCCAGGGCTACAAAGTGAGCTCCAGGCCAGCCTGAACTGCATAGTGAGATCCTATCTCAAAAAAAAAAGAAATTCTACCGTTTTGTCTTGAGGTCACATATCATTTGTGTTGTTTTGATTTTGTCTTCATTGTTGTTTTGTTGGTTTTTAATTTTTAAAATAAAAAATAAATGTGACTATATTTTTTTAAAAAACAGGAAACTCCAGGTCCCTGAAACTGTTGCTCATCAAAAGTATGATTTGTGGGCCAAGGATATAGCTCAACAGCATAGTACCTGCATGGCAAGCACAAGGTCCTTAGTTCAATACCCAGTACCAGGACAGGCATGGTGGCACACACCTGTAATTCTAGCACTCAGGAGGCTGAGGCAGGAGGATTGTTGCAAGTTCGAGACCAGCCTGGGGCTACAAAGTGAGCTCAAGGCCAGACTGAATTACACAGTGATACCTGTCTCAAAAAGACAAAAAACAAATTCCCACTACCAAAAAAGAAGCATCATTTGTAGATTGGCATGGTGGCACATACTTGTAGTACCAGCAAGCAAGAGGCTGAGGCAGGAGTATTGCCATGACTTTAAGGCTGGCCTGAGATATGTAGTGAGTTCAAGTGCAGTCTAAACTACATGGCAAAACCCTGCCTCAAAAAAAAGCGTAATTTGTGTTGTTTCCTGAAGCAGACTGGGACTTAAAAATGGTTTTTCCTACAAATAATGACCCTTCCAGCAGGGGTCAGTGGTAGTGCACCTGCATAGTGTAACACATTGGGTTCAATCCCCAGCACCACCAAAAACAAACAACTCTTTACTATGGCCTACAAATCCTTCACACTGCACACAGGCATGCTGGCCATTTAGGGAGTGTCTATCAACATCAACCAAATTACATTTAAGGTCTCTTAGCCTTACAATTGCCTAGCCTGTTTCATAAGCCTTCAGGACACCCTTTAGTTTTTCCTATTACTTTCAGATAGTCATATCTGACATCCTTAAATAGGGGAGTTTTGATGTCTTTTTATACAAAAGTGGCTAGAAGATTTGAGAGATTTTTTGTGTTGATGTGTCTGGTACTACAGATGGAACTCTGAGCCTTTGACATCTAAGCAAACAAGGCTTCTGCATTCTGGTCTTGGTTACTTCCTAGTCACTGAGAATACCAACACCCACTACTAAAAGCAGGAAAGATTTATTTATTCAAAGTGTGTAGACATTTCAGGGCACCATGGCAGAGGGGCATGGAGTAAGAGAGAGAGCTCATGGCATGGTGGCAGGAAGCAGGGATAGATCAAGGGAGGGGGAAGACAGTAGGCTGATCCACTGATGACATCACACCCCTATATTCCAATCACCTCCTGAAACCCCCACCTATGAGTACATGAGCATTTGGGGAAAACATCGACATACTGTATACACCATAATAGTGAGCCACTCTCACAAGTGAATATAGCCCAAAGAGGGCAGGGCAGGAGTTCCAACTCATATCAGTCATTCAGAAGCTCTGAGCCAGGTATAGTGACACACACGTAATCTCACCATTGTACCAGGCTGAGGAAGGATGATCATAAGGTTGAACCGAGCCTGTGCAATTTAACAAGTTAGGAAGACCTTGTTCTTATTAACTTTAATATAAAATATAAAATTTTATATTATATAAAATTTAAAATATAAAATTTAAAAAGGCCTGAGGATGCGGCTCTGTGCCAATGCTCTAGGTTCAATCTTCAATACCCAAAAGAAAAAGAAAAAGTTATCCTGAGGATCCAGACTTGTGATTTTTATTGAAAATAGGAAATATATTTATAGGGCTGAACTCTCAGCCTGTGATATCTGAAGCTAGCTAGCTCAGAGTACAATGGGATGGACAGAATGGGGAAAGGAGAATGGAATAGAAAAGCCCCTCTGTTGTTCACTTCAAATCTGCTTGCTTCTTGGCTGCTTGGGAGAAATCGTGACACATTTAGCATTACAGGAGTAATCTGTGTTGTGAATGTACAGTAGGAAAAACTGCATTTTTACTCTACATTGTTGTATGTCAGAAGTAGTGTAAGGGGTGGCAACTTTTAGCACATCATTTTAAGATAGACAAGCCTCAAAATGTGTCTTGAGAAATATCCTGAGGGGATTGTAAAGAGTTAACTTTGCAGTCCTGACTTTGTCCTGGAAGTCTTCTCCTTGCCTGAGTTGTTAAAAGTATATATCATTGTGGCCAGAGCCTGACCTGGTCACATGGTACAAGGAAAACAACTGTGGCCAGGCCTACACATTCCAATCTATCACCATGGAAGCCAAAAATGTATACAAGGTGAGAACAAAGGCAGTTAAGGGCCAAATTTTCCGATTGGGAATGGGGGGCAATGACCAGTCCAACTGGTTCTAAATTAAAGTTAATTAAAACTTCATTTGTTCTGAATGAACTCTTTGATCTCCTGTGGAGTTCAATCCAATTTTAAATTTTTGCTGGAACAGTAGTACTTAGTAGAACAGCCCTGGCTCAGAGAAACGTGTGATTTGGGATGAGAAAGGTTGAAAGTGTAGGGAATGAATAACTTTCAATCCCTGTAGTGCTAACTCATCACTCATTGTAGAAAGCTACAATAAAATTCCCAATGGAGGGAGCCAGCTGAGGTAGTGTTTCCTGTAGTCTTAGCTGCTTGAGAGGCTGAGGCATGAGAATCAATCAATCCCAGTTTGAGAAAAGCTTGGGCAATATGGCAAGACCCCATTTCAACAAAATTTTGTTTTTGTTTTTGTTTTTAGCATTTGCCTCACTGAAACCAGGGCCAATGGGCTGGGTATATAGTTCTGTGGAATAAGCACCTGCCCAGCAACCACAAGGTCCTGAATTTGATCCCCAGTACTGCAAAAACAGTCAATCAATCATCAATCAATCAATCAATACACCCAGGGCTTTCACACAGAGCTACATCCCTTGCATTTTTTTAACTTATTTTGAGAAAGACTCTCACTAGTGGTCAAGTTGCAGTCAAATTTGCAAATATCCTGTCTCAGCCTCCCGGAGTGCTAGGATTACAACCCTGCACTACCTTGGGTCTCACTATTTAATTCAGGCTGCTCTTGAACTCAGTATAGCCCAGGCTAACCTTGAGCTCATGAGGAGCCTCCTACCTCTTCCTCTCCTGTGCTTGAATTGCAAGCATGCACCACAAGCCCAGTCTAAATGGCTGTTGTCTAAAGGGCTTAAGATAGCCTAAGATAATTTTGGTTTTCAATCTGATGTTCTTCTCAACCAATTTGAAACACCCTGCGAGACCTTTATTGATGCACTTTAGAGTACTTAAGCTTCAGACGACTCTTAGAACTTTACCCCAAATGTTTCCACCTGAGAGTTTTATGGAGCACACGGTTGGTCTGTACTTTTCCTGTACTTGGAACTAAACCCAGAACCTTCATACTGAGCTACATCCTCAGCCTGCCTTTTTTTTTTTTTTGAGTCTGGGTCTCTCAAGCTGTGCTCAAGCAGAAGGATGGCTCCCCTATCCTCCTGCTTCAGCCTCGCGGACTTTTGGTACTCTGGTAGTGCACTACCAGGCCTGGCTATGATGTCACTGTTAAACATCTGCTTGTAAACTAGTGTCACAACTCCCTGAATAGCCTCGCAGCATTATGCCAAGCTCCTGTTCTGTGTCGGGCATGTGACCCTCTTATTCTAGAGTGGCCTGGCATAGGCGACCCTCTTGGTTTGCCCTTGCTCCCCTGGGTCACTCCATTCGGAAACTCAACTTCAAATTCCCTGCATATGCCTGAGTCCTCAACAGAAAGAAGGACTGGAAGGAGTCACTGGGCCAAACCTGCGCCCAGAACACACTCTACTTTCACTTAAGAAGCGGAAGTCCAACTGAGTCTGCTCAACCAATTGACTTCTGGACTGTCAATCATCTGTAGGAGGGCGGGCCTTCCAGAGCGCCGCCGGAAGGTGAATGTACCCATGCTACGCAAGGGTGTGTGACGTCACAGTACTCTTCCATCACCGCAGGCTCTGAGTCTGCAGTTGCGCTTTAATGCTCTGTGGTGACGGCGCTTAGTCTTCCTTGCTCAGGCTGGAGCTTTGGGGAGGCTGGACAGCTGGGAAATGGTGAGTGTGGGCCTGGCTGTCCTGGAGCTGGCGGCAGCAGGTGCCAACTCCTGGAGGACATGGTGGGAGTCGCACTTGGTCTCAGTCCCCTCCACAGGAGGGGCGGGGCCGCCATGGAGACCCTGGTTTCTGTCGGCCCCTGGGCTGTGACGCGGGCTGGGCCAGAGTCTGCTGTGGGCAGCTCCACCACAGCGCATGGCCCAACCTGTACGGGATGTGGCGGAACCCGGTGTGCGTGGAGTCTCCGGTCCCTGCGCTGTCCCCAGGAGCAACCAAGGCCTCCACCAGCGTCTCCCAAAGTTCTTTGAAAGCAGGATCTCAAATTTAGGCCCTTTTTCCCTAGCCTAGCACTTTCTAGGACTCTTAATCCTGAAATTTCCAGGTCCTTACCTGGTAATGTCAGTTTCCCCGCTTCAATTCAAAACGGTCCGTAGCCCTGTTTGCTCTCCTGATGCATTTGAAACATTCACGCTATTTTTATTTTAGTTTATTTTTACTAGTGTTTGAGGTACCTACTGGTTACATTTGTCGTAGGGTGTTGGTGCATGTGCATGACACATCTTAATTCTTACAAATTGTCTTTCCCTCTTCTCCTTCCCCTGCCTTAATTCCTTGATCTCCTTCACATTTGCAAAGGGCCTAGCTTCCTGTTTGCTATTATATGTCATTTATTTTTACTCTGCTTTTATACTTTAGGTTTCTCATGTAAAAGAAACCACATACTCTCAGGATTTTAGTTTTTTGCTTTTGTTTTTTGGGGGTTTCGTTTTCTTTTTGAGACAGGGTCTTGCTGTGTAGTCGAGGCTGGCCTTGGACTCACCCGTGTAGCCCAGGCTGGTCTCAAACTTGTGATCCTACTTCTTCAGCCTCCTAAGTAATGGGATGATGAGCATGTGACACCACGCCTAGCTACTGACAGTATTTTAATTAACATTTTCCACAGAGCCAGGGATGCCTCTTACTGAAACATTCATTTCCTGCAGAATTTTTTTTCTGAGAGAGAAACAGAAAATAAGCATATCAAGCTCAGTTATATAGACTCTGTGCTTCTGGCCCAGTTCCTTTCCTGGGCAGACTTCCTAAGGAACTTCTTTGGCCTGAGGTTCCCCAGCAAACTTTCCTAGATGACCTGTGCTGTAAGCACCTCCAGGTCATCACCATGCCTCACTTGGCTTTGTGATTTTGTAAATATTCTCTTGAGTCTCATTTTGTTCAATAGATGTTTATATGTATGGAGTTAGAAGAGCTTGAGAGACAGTGTGAAATAGGCTCCAAGAGGCAAATCTGTAGAATAATAATATATTCCAGGTATGCAGAGGTAGCTCAGTGGTAGAGCAATTGCCTATTTTATGCATGACCCTTGGTTCAATTCCAGACCTGCAAATAAACACGTGAAGTGTTTCAGTATTACATTGCATATATTAAAAATTCATGTTTCCATTTGTTCTTAGCACGTAGGTTTTTGGTTAAATGTTCATAAGTCGGATTTGTTTGTCAACCCAAAAACCAAACGCACACACACAAAATACTGTAAATGAACTATTTTTACTTGTACATAGCAGCACATAGCAACACAGCTGTAACAGTGTCTGGCAGACACATGAGCTACTACCACAATGCGAGGTCCTTTTGTACCTTAATATTCACAGTTCAAGTGCACATAATTCAAGGACTTACTTTATGTACTTGGTGCTCAGGATTGAACACAGGCCCCTTCACATGCACACACTCCACCACTTAAAGTATAGTTCCTTTTATTTTTGTGATTTCAGATGAAATACTTTGGGTTAGACCTGTAAGACTACCATGGTTTAAATCTGTACATGTTCAAATATGATGAATATTTTAAGAAATAGTTTAGCAAACCACTTTTTGCAATGGAAATCACTAACCAATATCTTCATTTTCTGAAAGTGATACAGATATATTTCTTCTCCCCATCTCACCCCAGTACTCAAGACCTTCACAGTAAGCTCTATCCCCATCCCATTTTTATATTTCATTTTGAGGTTAGGATTTATTAAAGCACTAAGTTGCCGAGGATAGGCTTGAACTTGTAATCTTCCTGCTTCAGCCTCCCAGAGTGGTAGAGTAGGCATGAGCCACCACCCCCACCTAAAGCCATACTTTAAGCCCAGAAAGGGAAGTAATCAAAGCTCACATTGGTTCTAATATAAAAGAAACCATATATTCCCAGTATTTCAATTTTTTGTTTCTGTTTTTTGGGAGTTTTGTTTTTGAGACAGGGTCTAAAGAGCCTCTCCCAGCACATGTCTCAGCACTCAGCCCATCACAGAAAAGCCCATGTACTGCAAGAAGCTTTCTAGCATTGGCAGCTAGGGATTCACACACACATGTAGCTGCAAAGTGTGGGAGGATGGAACCTTTTCTGACGCTGTGGGATTGTTTTGTTTTTTTTGAGACTGATCTGCTCTATTACCCAAACAGGCCTTGATTTCCTAGATTCAAGTGACTCTCCTGCTTCAGCCTCCTGAATAACTGGGACTACAAGCATGCACCACCTTTTTGAGGTTTTATTTTGCTTTTTGTTTTATTTTGTTGGGCTTTCTGCTTTTTTTAGACTGGGTTTCACTATGTAGCTCAGGCTGGCCTTGAACTTGCTATGAAGTCCAGGCTGGCCTTGAATTCAAGGCAAACCTCTTGCCTCAGCCTGCATACTGCAGTTATACACATCTGTCACCATCCTTTGTACCTTTTTGAGGTTTTAATTGTGGTTTCTTTGGGCTTGTTTTTAGACATTATGTTTGAGTTGTACATCTATAAAATATCTATTGTGCATTTGTGCATTTTCAGAAAGTATTTAACTTTTGAGAAAGTGTTTAACACTTTTGTGAAAGTGTTTCCTGGACTTAAAGGAATGCATTTGGGAGCTCATTTGAACCAGAACCTCAGTCTCTGGTCTGATAGAGTTGGCCAGGTCTGTGGCTCAGTAGTAGAGTACTTGGCTAACATGTGAAAGGTGCTGGGTTCCGTCCCCACTACTCCAAGGAAAGATAAAAATCCCCTGGATCTGGTGGAGTTCCCTCACTGTAGGAATGGGAGCCTGGGGAGAGGAGAGAGTGGGGCTGAGGCACTTGCAGCTCAGGGGCCTGTCCTGCATCATGAGGGGCTGACTGAGCCCAGGGCATGTACCTCTCAAGCTGGCAGAGCCTGACTATACCAGAGTTTGGTATTTTAGTTATTTTTCTCATTATAGAGACAAAATACCCAATACCCAAAGTTAATGGAGAAAAAGTTTATTTCCGCTTACAGTTTGTATAGCTTTCAGGCCATAGTTGGCTAATTCCCAAGCAGGATAGCCTGGCAGACAGGTGTTTCAGAGGAGAAATGGTCTGTGGCATGGCAGGCAGGAAGGCAGCAAGCCTGCCTTCCCTCCCCCTTTATATTCTCTACAGGCTACAGGCCCTCTGACTGCTGCCATTCGTACCCAGGTGGGGCTTCCATTATCCACACCCTTAACCCCAGTGTCACACTTCCAGTCCACATTCACACACCCTACTCCAGCCACCCTCAAAACTCCCCACCTATGAGCACATGAGGCTTTAGGGGGATATCCAGATACAAGCGTTAACACTTGGGAGTATGTTTCTCCTGTTTTCATTTGTGGGGATTGAACCCATGACCTTCAGTGCGCGGCTTATTTTTTGAGACAGGGTCTTTCTAAATCACTAACTTGTCTAGGCTGGACTTCAACTTGTAATCCTCCTAGCTCAGCCCCCCAGAGTGCAGAGTTAACAGATGTGTGCCAGCACACCCAGCCTAAATTACCTTCTGGATGTGACTTTACCTTCTGAATAATGGAGAAATGGGATGCACTATTTGTGTGAGCTGCTTTTGTTACCAGAATATTCAGATGAAAGCTCCCAATAAACCAGGCTTGAGAACTCATACCAAAATGCCAGTCAAGGAGAGGAGCAGAGGTGTGGGGCAGGAAAGGAGCTTTACTCCACATGGCCAAGCTGGGAAGGACAGGGAAAGAGAGTCAAGAGCAGTCTTAAAATCCAAGAACTTGGGAGGCTGACGCAGAAGGATCTCCACAAATTCGAGGCCAGGTTGAGCTACATATAGTGAGTTCAAGGCCAGACTGAAGTACATAGTGAGACCCTGTCTTAAAGCACACACACACACACACACACACACACACACACACACGCACGCACGCACGCAAAACAATGACACTGTCTAGAGGAGCTGACAGAAACCTTGTGGTTTTATTTTTTTTAAAAAGGAACAGAGGTGAGGGGTGGGGTTTGCAAGAAAACTGGTCTGAAGGTGGTCTAATTAATCAGGATTTCAGACTGATTCTGAGGTTCTGGAGCATAAATCAACACTTGCAGGGCATAGTTTGCTTCCCATTGTGAGCCTCAGCTTCCTTCAGGGGGTTTGCTCTAATGGGGGCTTCATTATGGCGTGTTCTGCACCTTTCCTAGAATTCAGGTGGACAACACATTTGGGACAACAAGGGTTCTCAGAAACACTCCCTAAGATCTGGAACAAGTCATTGTAAAAGCTGGCAATTGGGTATCTCTACAAATCCTGAAAATTACTTTGATCACACTTTTCTTCTGCTGTGGGTTTTTTGAGACAAGGTCTTGCTATGTAGTCCAGGCTGGCCTCAAACAGCAATGCTGTCTCAGCCTTCCAAGTGCTGCAATCACAGGTGTGCCCATTGTGCATGGTTCCACTGCTCCATAATAGCTTAGCTTCTCCTGTTCTTAACTTGAAAAGAATGAACAACATCTCATTACTGGATTACTGGATTACTGTGGTGTTGCTTCTGTGGTGTCACCCAACACCCAACTTCATAGAAGTTATTCCACTCAATGAATGCCTAGAAAATACTCTGATATCATTAATTTGCCTAATGCTGGTCTGGTCTGTTGTATTCCATGTTTTGTTTTGGTTTGGTTTTCCTTGTTGTTTTTAATTTTTTTTTGAGACAGAGTCTCACTGTGTAGCCCAGGCCTTGAACTTGTGGACTGTCCCCCCGCCTTAGCTTGCCAAGTGTTGCAATGACAGGTATGTGCCAGCGTGCCCAGCTGAGCACTTTGATGGTGTCTCTGGAGACCCTTTCTCAGCAGAGGTTTCAACACCTTTCTCTCCTACCTCATAACATCACATATGATGGCTGTAAGTTGTCACAGGCTTCAGGGCAGGAATGTGTTCTCTCCACCCGCTGCTTGGATGCTGTAGAGCTTAGTCAATCACCACAGACCAGGTTGTCCTAGAAATAGAGATGTCTGTGGGCCCTCTTCACATGACCTCTGCCCTGCTGCTGCCCTGGGCCTCATAACAGCATGGGCCTCTGCCCACAGAATGGACCCACACTCTGGTCCTACAGCAGGGGTGACCTCCCACCTTAGTCAGCCCAGGACCACGTTGGAGAAGCCACTCCTCTCCTAGCCCCTTTATCTGCTTGCAGGGCTCCAAGTGGACAGCAGGGGGAGCTCTTGGGCATTCCAGGAGACCTCACTTCCTACAAGGCATTGTTAGTCAAACCACTGCTTCTCCTCCCTTCATGTGGATGTCCCTGAAACAAGCATCCTGTCATAATCCTGGCACTGGCACTGCCCAGCATGAGCTCCATTTGCACATCTTTACACACTGGGTTTATCTAAGAGCTGTTCCTTTATGGCAGAAGAACTCTGGTAGCAGGGTGTGGTGCTGAATGCTATCATCTGAGCAGTTGGGAGGCCAAGGCAGGAAGATTGCAGATTCAAGCCCAACCTGGGCAACTTATATGCACTTAGTGAGACCTTGTCTGAAAATAAAAAGGGCTGGGAATGGGCTAAGTGTGAAAACCCTGGGTTCATCCCCAGTACCACAAAAGCCAATACTGCACTTGTAGCCAGAGCTGCTCATAATCAGGGCACTCACTTCACGTATGCAGACACACTGTGGGGCTGCTGAGCACAGCATCCCTGAGATGCCCACCTGCCTCCTGATCTCTGACTCAGAACACCACCCTGGGCCATGTAGGGTAAGATGTGCTGAATGGTGGCACATTACATCTGTCTCTCATGAGGGATGAAGTATAGTGAGTCTTTTTTTTTCCCATAGACTTTACTCTTTTTTTTCTTTGTTTTGTATTTTCAGGGCCAGGAATTCAACCAGGGGCTTCTCACACATGCAAGGCAGGTGCTTTACCACTGAGTGCATGTTGGCCTGTTCTGTTCTTTCTTTCTTGGCAGTACTGGGGGTTGAGGTGGGCTTGGTGGTGCATGCCTGTAATCCCAGCACTCAGGAGGCTGAGGCAGGAGGACTGTTGCGAGTTCAAGAGCAGCCTGGGCTACAAAGTAAGCTCAAGGCCGGCCTGAAGCATAGCGAGACCCTGTCTCAAAAAAAAGTACTGGGGGTTGAACCCTGGGCTTTTGCACTGAGCTACATCCCCAGCCCTTTTTATTTTTATTTTGAGACAGGATCTCTGTTGGTCTAATATCCATTTCTGTCCAGGGTGAACAGTTCCCCAAAACAAGGTACCCACGGATGAATAAAAAAGTAAAAAGAAAAAGAAATACAAGAGAGACAATGTTCTGGGATCAGGGGGCTCACAGTTCCTGTCTGCAGCCTCAAATCACCTTTTCTGTAACCTTTTATTGAGATAAAAGAAAAGAGGCAACTGGGCTACTGGGTGAATATCAATTGTTTTAGCAAGAACAATACAACCCAATTACCATAGGCCTGAGGCTTGACTAGATAGCCATCATGTCACCATTCCTTTTCTGCATAACACAACAAAACATTTAGTGTTGGTGCCAGGCCTTACAAAGGTTTTGTTAGACTTCCTCCAGAACACAACAACCTAGGCTAGGTTATACCTAAGGCAATACATTGAAAGATTAACTGAAGAATGTCCTTCTCCACACTTCCCCCTTTTTTGTTTTATTGCAATCCTTCTGAAGCATAGGTGAGAAGGCTGCAAACTGTCTTTTCCATTTCTTGGCGCTTACAGGATGAACTTCAGTTCAGATAAACAGGATCAGGCAAAGTATAATTGTAATACCATGTAAAATGGTATTAGAAATTTGAAAGAATATGAAAATAGTTCAAAGTCCATAACAGTGTTCAGTCATCAGTCCAAATCTATTAGTGACACTTTTCTGCTGGATGTCTAAGACCAAGTTAAAATGAAACTGGCAAAAATAAAAATTTAACCTTTTACTACCTGTCAGGGTCAGTTTAGGTCTCCTCAAGAGTCTTCTTGGAACCAAGTGCAGCATATCTTGATCTTCTGTCAGTGTCAGCCATCTGGATGAGTTACGGCCTTTGCTAGACCAAGAGGCTTTCTGTGAAAACCTGAGAGATTTTTTCTCTCCTGGTGACTCTCCTTAGGCACACTATGTATCATAGAATTACTTTCCTCTGTGGTCCCCTAATCTTGATCAAAAAATCAGGGACTCAACCTAGTTGTACAATGTCACAGCAGAGGTTCTCTTTTATCCTGGGTCCATACCAACCTCAGAGGGTGTAACCAAAATATTGGCTGTTCTTTAGCCCAAATTATCTAATTTCTGGTCTCCAAGTCTCAGTAGTTAAACATCCAGCAGAGAAGATTAATGACATAACATCGGAAGGGAGGCAATAAGCTTAATATTACAATCTGATCTGAACAGCAAACACTTTATAACATACAAATGGAGCTATTATTTTTAGCAACCATGGATATGCTAATATTTAAATCCTCCTAGAATGTTAACAGACAATATTCACATATTTTTACACAGAAATTTGGAAATTAAAACCATACATAACATTGCTACATGACAATCATGAATATTTTAGTAGTTGAATCCCTGTCCCTATAGAATGTTTTTTATTTTTAGAGAGGTTCTGGTTTTTTTTTTTTTTTTTTTTTGGCGGTACTGGGGATCGAACTCAGGACCCTGCGCTTGCTAGGCAGGCGCTTATTCCACTGAGCTATATCCCCAGCCCCTCTATAGAATGTTAATAGACAACAGATATGTAATTTTACAAAGAAAATGTGAAACCAAAGAGCCATACATAGTATTGTAACATAACAGGCATGATGACATTTATGAAATACATTTAAATGTGTAACAGTTAATATTTGAACACATTTTTAAACACATTTAAATCACATATAAATATTGGAGTAGATTAGTCCTTTTAGTCAATCAGCCCTACATAATAAATAAGAAGCATTTATCTAATTTGTTGACATAATAGAAATTTATAACATTGTCTGGGCTGTTTAATATCTAAGTATTTCTAGATGTATTGGCATATACATAGCATATACATCACATCAGTTCTTGTCAAAAAAGTACCAATTAAATAACTTTATGTTGTTCTGACATGAACCTCTTATTCTAAATACCTGAAGCATAAGAGAAAGACAGATGTCTAACAATTCCAGTTTTACATTTTAGAATAGTGAACATTTGGAAGGCATGATTAGATTTTATATGTCATGAAATTAGCAACAATAAACTGTCATTATTTTCTCAATGTAGTTTAGTATCAAATAACATCTTTTAATCAGAAAACCTTACTATAAATTTTTATTTGAAAAACTTTATTCTGACTAAATGACCCAATTATTATAGTGTCTCCCAAGAGACTATGAAGATCACTGGGGGCTCCTTATTGATGAACAGAGGTTGGCCATTCCTCTATTCACCACCTGGAGTCTGGACCAATAATATTTCCTCATCCTAAGGACTGTAGTTAAATATCTTAATTTTGATATCATTTAAACCATCTGGTAACTCAGGTGAAAGCATGCTTTAAAATCTATAACCACAATGTATAAGAAAAATTAATAAAAGAAAAATTGTTGAGCTCAAAATAAAGAGGAACAGCTGTTCACTGAATGACAGACAAACACGTATACAAGTACACAGAACAAACATCCTTACAAAATCAGAGTGCACTCAAATATATATTTGACCAAATTGAATAATAGTAACTTATAATTTTAGAAATGTATAATTTAAATAGCCTAGTCATATTTTGTTGTCAATTGGCAGAGATCTCTTAGAAAATTTTTGGAAGGATACATTTGTAAACAGAATTCATACAAATCTCTTGCTATATATTATAAACTTATCTATAAAATTTTGTAAGAAGTATATAGCTAGGGTTTGGTGCCATGGTCTTTCTAAATTGATGGGTATCTAGATTCCTGTTCTATGCTTAAGAATATATATATACACATACACACTATTTTTAGAATAATTAAATGGTATAGAATTAATTTAAACAGGTATAAAAACTAAAATCAGTAAGTCTGAGTAAGAGTTCAGAAGCATACCAGTTTGCTTCACTGGTCATGACATTATAAGGAGGATGAACACATGCTTGTGTGTAATGAGTGGAATTAATTGAAAAAGAGAGTTGAGTACTGTTTCCATATTAAGTATATTACAACCATCATGGCTAGAAATATATTACCAGCTGTAGACTCTAGTCCAGTGAAGTCCAGTAGCTCCTCAACATCATGGGTTAATTTCTTAAGCTGTCCCCAGGTTGGGGGTTGTGCTTTCTCAGTGTTCCTGGTTGGTGTCTGGGGATGATGTAGTGACATCACTCTCATCTCTTCCACTGGAGGATTCACATCGAACCTGACTCTTTTGTGGCTCATGTCGAGGTTTAATTCTTCTAGCAGGTAACCATATTTTTTCTCCTGAGTCTGTAATGACACAAGCAAATCCTCCAACCCAAGTTTGAACAATACCTCTTTCCCATGTTCCAGTGAGAATATTTTTCCAAAAGATGAAGTTGCCCTATCAGTTTTGGCAGCCCCTTAATGAAATTGGTCCAAAACTTTTCTGTTGCTGTAGTGGGTAAATCTTTACTAATACCCGAAAAATTTAAAGTGAATAGGGCTTTATGCAGTAATTGGTGTGAACTTCTATCCTATTTCCCCCTTTTTGTTTAGATAACATAAATTTAAGAGTAGCATGTGTTCTTTTTAATCATATCTTGTCCTTGAAGATTGTAGGGAATGTCAGTATAATGATTAATATCCCACAAGGCACAGAATTGTTGAAAAGAGTATCAGGTCCACTGTCAGTTTTAATTGTTTTAGGTTTACCTATAGTAGCAAAACACTCTTAACAAATTACTTTTAGCATGCATAAATCTTTTTCCTGATTGTTCATAGGCCCATAGAAAGCCAGAATATGTATTAATAACATGTA
This sequence comes from Dinomys branickii, assembly GCA_004027595.1. Classification (NCBI taxonomy): domain Eukaryota; kingdom Metazoa; phylum Chordata; class Mammalia; order Rodentia; family Dinomyidae; genus Dinomys; species Dinomys branickii. Next base: position 47,905 of record PVLD010005168.1, read on the forward strand.
CAAATCCAAGTTTCCCAAAAGCAGGAATATGTGTTACATCCATTTTGCTACAACTCATTCCTTTGCCAGCCTCTAGGATTTGTTCCAGGCTGAAAAAAGGATTATTAAGTGACCACAAATAGGACAAATAAAATGATTTTACAAGACTGTTGAATGGAAAGTTGAGGAAATTTTTTACATACACCGTTGGTATATACACGAGTTACAGCATGAAATTCAGTGGGTAAACAATCTGGTGAACTAGCAACAAGTTGATCAACTTCATTATTATAATTAACCATGTCACCAGAAAGGTATGAATAAGAACAATTATGAGTTATGAAGATAGGAAAATCTCTGTTATAAATATGAGTTTGTAGTTGGCAGAACAATTGACCAAGTTCATTATCTCATTATCTTTACAAAGTAGCTGTTTCTATATAAATTAATTATTAACCATATATAATATAGGAATCTGGGCAGGACTAGGGAATCCCTTCCATTGTCCAGTATGGAGAATTTTTTAAAAGACACTTTTTAATCCTTTTATTTTTAATCTGATGGAAATGTCTTTTTACTGTTATTTTTCCATCTTTTGTAAAATTTAAAAAATTTAATTAGCATATATCAGTAAGTGAAGTGAAAGGGATTGATTTCCCTTAATGTTTTTGTAATTTGATTTTCGATCATAAAGTTAGAAAACTGTATCCAATATTTTGGAAGAGGAAGCCATAGTATAATCTCCCTTAACCTAAGAAGACCCATCTGTGAAAGCAGAAGTAATTTTAAATAACTTGTCTGAAGCATAATGACAATTAATAACACCAAAGAAGTTAGTCCAAAATCTGTATGGAGCCAATTAGTATTATGAAATAGTCTGAAAATCATTTAAGATTGATCTAAACAGTTTGGGTAAATTGTCCGTTGGAACAGGTGACTCAAATATGAAAAGATTATCATAACTTGTATTTTTTGGAGACCAACCTTAGGCTTGTCATTATTTAAATGGAATGTCAAAGTTAAATAACTGTTTAAACTGTATAGCTTCTAGATTGTATTTTAAACCTTCATATCTATTTGTAAAATACCAAAGCTTTTTTATACCTATTTAATTTTTAACTATAAAACAAGCAATTAATGTCATAGGAATCACAAGAACACCAGACTTTTAAATGAATAGCAAATCCTATATATGATGTCAAGAACAAAATTGTAATTAAAATAAGACAATTTTATTAGCTGTATGAATCTAAAATGAAGAAACATTTTTACTGTGACTCTAAAAGACCAAATCAATCATTGAAATATACATATTTTTTGAGACAACGGACAAAATTTTATTTATGAAAGTTACATGTTTTTTCTTTGTAAATAATCTTTTAAAAATATCTCCCTTATAGTAAATCCTGGAAAATATGATTTGTTTTAAACTAAAGGCAAACTTTTATCTTGGGGATGGAAACAACCTTTTAAATTTATCACCTTAAGGAGAAAATGTAAAAGCCTTATTTTTTTTTATTTTATTCTATACTCTGTGAGGCTTTATTCCTTGTGAAACTATTCCAAAGAGAATGGCATTTTTGTATCTCTCCAGGTTAGTAATTTAGCATCTCCACTCTATCAGGATATACCAGTCACACCCTATGGACTTGCAGCTGCCACACCTGCAGGCCATCTGTACTTGTGTCTAGGAGAGCCCTTAAAAATGTTTTTTCTTTAAGTAAGCAATTTTATCTCTGAACCTTAGGCACCACAGTATTTTGAGTAGATTGAACCATAACCTTGATTTTGCCTGTATAATCAGCATCAGTAACACTAGGCAAAACCTAAAGACCTTTTGAAGTAAGACTGCTGTGGCCTAGCAGGAGTCTCACTGTACCCTGTGGCAATAGTCCTTAGTCTTAATACCCAGAACGGGCTCTCACTGTGGCCCCTGGATGTCCATTTTTTTCTATGCGAATTCTGAGCATAGGCACTGATTCGAGCCATATGAATTTCCTGTGCCAAACTCGGGCACAGCCTTGCCTGGGCTGGTGACACTGGTGGCAGGGAGATCCAGGGCGGGCCACAGTCATGTCCTGTCCACTGGGTTCCTGGCGCACATGTTGGTAGCTGGCAGTGTGCACCAGTGGCTGTATCTGGACAGGCCACACAGACACACAGGTGGCTGGGAAGTCCCAGCTGGGTCTGTCTAGAACCAGTGCCCGGGGCGCTCCCTGAGCCCTTTGCACCTCTAGTCCTGGCCGTGCCTCTGCCCTTGTCCCGCTTGGGCTGGGGACATTGCTTTAAAGTACAGCTCCCAGCTGAAACCTTCGTAGTTTTAAAACTCCATCTATCCACAACCCAGAGAAGAACAGTAAATACAGGAACCATGAAAACAGCAAACATTTTTATATATGTATATATCTATCAACACTGGTTTTTGAAACTGGCTGTTTCCTTTTTAATTACTAGCAATTTTACAATTTTAAATTTATGTATTTATTTTTATTTTTTCCTTTTTGTCTTCTCTTACCCTGCAAGATCTCCTGTTCTGATTCAGATTCCTTTTAAGACAGAAAATTTCCCATAGTATCTCTCATGAAACAATCCTGGAGACTGGGCTTACCTACCTGTCGACTCTTCTCTGGTCCACTGAGCACTGAATTAAATTCTTTTTTCTGGTCTCAAAGATTCTTTTCATTTAAATCCTTTTTATTACTCTCTTTACTAGACTCTTTTCATTTAAATCCTTTCATTTTCAGGTCCCTGTTCGGCACTCCTGATGTTGGTATAATAATCCGTTTCTGTCCAGGGTGAAGAGGTCCCAAAAACAAGGTACCCACGGATGAATAAAAAAGTAAGAAGAAAAAGAAATACAAGAGAGACAATGTTCTGGGATCAGGGGGCTCACAGTTCCTGTCTGCAGCCTCGAATCACCTTTTCTGTAACCTTTTATTGAGCTAAAACAAGAGACAACTGGGCTACTGGGTGAATATCAATCGTTTTACCATAGGTGTGAGACTTGACTAGATAGCCATCATGTCACCATTCCTTTTCTACATAACACAGCAAAACATTTAGTGTCACCGCCAGGGCTTACAAAGCTTTTGTTAGACTTTCTGCAGAACACATTAAGGGTTAAATCTTTATCGGAGATCATCTGGAGGCACAAGCTAACAGCATTCAGGTCATAACTCAAGATTTTGGTCATAAGTTCAAACTAAAATTCTGGGGGCTGGGGATATAGCTCAGTGGAATAAGTGCTTGCCTAGCAAGCGCAGGGTCCTGAGTTCGATCCCCAGTACCGCAAAAAAAAAAAAAAAAACTAAAATTCTGGTCAAAACCCAAGTAATTCATATGTCAGGCTGGTCATAACTCAAGGGTCCACTGTATATGAATATCACAGTGTTTAGAGTTTAGAGATTGGAGCACAAGATTGAGTTTATATTTATTTACTTTGTTTAATACCACAAAATTTTCAATGAACTAACAGAGACTAGTAGTACAAATAAAACAAATATGTTCTTTTTTTTGTCCCTTTGAGACAGGGTCTCACTATGCAGTTCAAGCCTTGAGCTCACATTGCAGCCAAAGTTGGTCTCAAAGTTGCAGTGATTCTCCTGCCTCAGCCTCCTGGGGCGTGTGCCACCGTGCCCAGCTTATATGTTCATTTATTTTAGGATGAGGTCTTGCTGTGTTGCCAAGGCTAGTCTCAAACACTTGGGCTCAAGTGATCTTCCCACCTCAGCCTTCCTAGTAACTAAAACTATACACATGTACCAGTATTCCCAGCATGAATGCCACTGTTTTTATAACAGCTATAGTGTCTCTGTTGTGGAGCATTGAGTATATTCACTTCAGAACATTTCAGACAGGCCAAAAACATGATAAAAGCTGGGTATGTAGTTTCTCCAAAAATGAAAAAAGCTGGGTATATAGTCCAGCAGCACAAGCACCTGCCTAGCAAGCGCAGGATCCTGAGTCAATTCCCAGTAGCACCACCCCCCAAAAGTGATGAAAATGTCAGTCTAACGTGGTAATAAACATAAAATAATAATTATTAATGTGCCTCTAATTTTTTACAGAAGTTATTTGACACAGAGACTCTGAAAGTAAAGAAGGTGGTCAGTATGGAGAAAACTTAAGCCAGATTTCAGATCCCACTAGGACCAAGAAAACCACTGGAGAAAAATCATATGAATGTAGTGTTTGTGGGAAGGGCTTCATGCTTCATTCGTCCCTTACTAGGCACATTCAGTCTCACCCTGGACATGAACTTGATGGGTTTTGATATGGAGAGAAGCCATATGAATGCAAGGAATGTGGGAATGCCTTCAGTTATCTCAAATCCTCCCAAAGACATGAAAGGAATCACACTGGAGAGAACCCCTATAAATGTAAACAGTGTGGGAAAACCTTCATATATCACCAGCCCTTTCAAACACATGAACTCGTGCACATTGGAGAGAAACCCTACCAATGTAAGCATTGTGGGAAAGCTCTCAGTTCACCTAGTTCTCTTCGAATTCATGAAAGGATTCACACTGGACAAAAGCCCTATCAGTGCAAGAAATGAGGAAAGCCTTCAGCTGTCCCAGTTCTATTCAAATCCATGAAAGAACCCACACTGGAGAGAAACCTTACACATGTAAGGAATGTGGGAAAGCCTTCATTTCCAGAACAAGTGTGCAGGCACACATGATAACACACAATGTGGACAGATCTTATAAATGTAAGGAATGTGGGAAGGCATTCATTCATCCCATTTTTTTATGTGTACATGAACGAATTCACACTGGAGAAAAACCCTACGAATGTAAACAATGTGGTAAAGCCTTCAGATGCTCTACTTCCATTCAGATTCATGAAAGAACTCACACCGGAGAGAAACCATATAAATGTAAGGAATGTAGGAAGGCCTTCATTGCTCCCCCTGCCTTCCGAGTACATATGAAAGTGCACACTGGAGAAAAACCCTATAAATGCAAAGAATGTGGGAAAGCTTTCAGTCGCCTCAGTTACTGTTGGGTACATGAAAAGACTCACACTGGAGAAAAACCCTATGAATGTAAAATTGCAGGAAGACCTTCAACTATCCTCTAGATTTGCAAATACATGAACGAAATCACACTGGACAAAAACCTTACGAATGTAAGGAATGTGCAAAAGCCTTCATTTCTCTTGAAAACTTTCGAAAGCACATGATAACACACACTGGAGATGGGCCTTATAAATGCAGTGATTGTGGAAAGGCATTCATTTTTCTCAGTGCGTTGCAAACACATGAAAAAACTCATGCTGCAGAAAAACCTTATGAATATAAACAGTGTGGGAAAGACTTCAGTTCTAATTATGTTCAAATACATGAAAGGGCTCACACAGGAGAGAAACCCTATGAATGTAAGGAACGTGGGAAGGCCTTTATTTACCCCACAAGCTTTCAAGGACACATGTGAATGCACACAGGAGAGAAACCCTACAAGTGTAAACAATGTGTAAAAGCATTTAGTCTTCACAGTTCTTTTCAAAGACAGAGAACGCATAATGGAGAGAAACATTTTGAATGTAACCAGTGTGGGAAAGGCTTTACTTTGTCCACGCCCTTAAATAAATGTGAAGTTGCACAGTAGATAGAAGTGAATGAGCGGGGCTGGGGATATAGTTCAGTGGAATAAGCGCTTGCCTAGCAAGCGCAGGGTCCTGAGTTCGACCCCCAGTACCGCAAAAAAAAAAAAAAGAAGTGAATGAGAATGGGGGAACATTTTCAATTTCAACAAATGGTTTTCAGTCCTGGCTCCCCACTGTGGAAAAACCCCATAAACACAGGTAATATAAGAGTCTAGATGCAAAGTAGGTCATGTGTGTCTTACTTTATTTCTGCAACAAAATACTCAACACCCTATGTGTAGAGGTTTCAGTCAACAGTTATCTCCATGACAGGGTAGAAACAGCCCAAGGCAGGCAGACAGGAATCAGCAAAGCCTTCCTTTTTGTTCCTTTATATTCCAGGCTAGGAGCCTATTAATGGGTGCCACCCAAACCCAGGGTTTAGCCTCCAGTAAATCCAGTCAGCCATACCCAGAACTATAGTAATCCAACTAGGGTCTAATGCACCCTTAATGCATAGTCACATACCAGAGACACAGCCACCTCGGAAAAACCTCACCTATGAGTAGAGTGCATGAGGCTTTGGGGAGACATCTAGTTATGTGCTATAACAATGTATGATGAGCCAGAAAATTCAAAATATGAAAGATATTTGAAATTCAAACATATTCCTACACTAGATTTTTTGGGGGGAGGAGTTCAGGGTTTGGGGGTTATTTTTTGAAGTTTTAGGGATTGAAATTAGAGCCTTGCATGTTGTGTGCTGTGTCACTGACTACATCCCCAGCTTAGTGGTGGACTGTGTACCTAGTGTACACAAGGCCCTGGGTTTGATCTCCAGCACAGCAAAAGAAAAAAGCCAGGAGTGATGGCACATGCCTATAATCCCAGCACTTGGGGCTGAGGAATGAGGTAGGAGGCTGTCAGTTCTTGGCCATCCTGGGCTCCATAGTGAGTTGAAGACCAGCGAGATTCTGTCTTAAAAAAGGGAAGAAGATGAATAGCATAGAAGTTGATTCTTCTACCATGTTACATAGTGACTGCCCTCCCCTATTCCTTCCATGTGGGGATAACCACTTTCCTTTCATGAGGCATTCTGGATTTTTATTTACTGCGGAATGTGCTCCCTTAGTACATATCCATGTATGCTCACCTGTTTGTGATTAAAAACAATGCATTTTTGTGAAGCCAAAGTTTCTGTAAATATTTCTTAGAAATACTGTATTAACTGTTTGCAGACAAGTTGTACATTAATTTTACTGTCATCTCCATTTCCTGAGAGGTTATATTAAATATACTATTGCATATATGGATATTCAGACCAACTTTGTTATCGTGTCAAGATCTAACATTCTAGCTCTTCACAAGAATGTGCATACAATTTCAGGTGTTTTCCTTGGGCATGTTGCACTTTTATACTTAACAGATTTTGTCATGAAACTAATGTTTCATTCATCCATGATTAAAACAAAATTTAAGCCATCGTTCCATTCCTGCCCTATTGCCAAAGATCACCAAGGTCACACAAGAAGAAAAGCGAATAATGAATTGTAGTAATAATGTACCCAAATGCAGAATGACCGGAATTATCAAAAGTGCCAGATAGCCAGGGAGATACCTCAGTGGTACAAGAGCCTGCCTGGAAAGCACAAGTTCCTGAGTTCAATTCTCAGTACCAAAAAAAAACCTGCCTTTTATTAAAACTGCCAAATAGGTGATTTTACATTATTTGCACTTGCCCTAGGTGATTTTGTTACTATTCAAGGAGACAAAACATTTGTCCACCCTAAATACTGTCAGGAGATGAACATAAATCTGTCTTTAGGAATGATGAGAGTTTTTTTTCTATAAAGTAAAAGGAGTAAGAGCTAAATCTTCATAAGGAGTGCCAAACAGCCAGGGCAGTGATGCACAAGTATAATCCTAGCACCCAGGGAGGCTGAGGCAAGAAGATAACAAATTCAAATGCGAAATGATCACCTTAGACCGTATTTTTTTTAAGAAAAAACAAAATGATACAAAATTTCCAAAAAGGTAGTAAGAGTGACAATGGTTAATACATTGTATATTATTACCTTCAAAGTAGTTACTCATAAGATGCAGGCATGAAAAATTGATCAAACAATATAAGCACAAACCTTTCTTTTCAATGAACTAATTCTTCCCTTCTTCTTTCCTTCATCCCAATTTCTCTTTTGAACAGTTTGTTCCCATTTCACAATATTTATTGTGCATTTTGGATCTTATTTACTTTTTATCCTACATTTACTTATTTAACTTTTATCCTACACTTGGAAGACATTATAATGTTTACACATGGGAGTCTGATTTATTTTACTTATGAATATGGTCATTGCAGATGCCCATTTTTTGATTGGGTCTTTGAATTTGGAAAGTCTGATTTTTTTCCCATTCTTTATGTGTTCTAGATGTAAGTCCTTACCTGAGGGACAGTTGGCTAAAACTCTACCATCTGTGGGTTGTCTTTTCGCTCTGCTGGTGATTTCTTTTGATGTGTACTTTTGTGCCTTTTAATAAGGTGAGATTCAAGTTGTTGATTCTCTGAAGTGTTTGCCATGCAGTTTGGGTTTTGTTCATGAAGTCTCTGTCAACACCTGTGCTTAGATCCTAGTTTTGTTTTTAACACTGGGAATGTAGCTCAGCACAAAGGCACTGGGTTCAATACCCAGTACTACAAGACAAAGAAGAAGTACCAATCATTCATATTCCTGAGAAGATGGGAATTTGGGTTAATTTCATGGTTTGGGCTTTGTTTTCTTTATCGTTGCTTGTGTCTTGATCCATTCGAGTCACTAGGAAGCTCTGCCTGGTGGTAGAGGTATGTGACATTTGCATTATTTGGCATTATTTTGATACTCTACACAATGATTAACAAAAGTACACATTAAACAATGGCATTATATTAGGGAAGGATTACAGTAATCTAGAGTTCTAGCCCATTATGAACATTTTTAAGGGGTATATGGTTCTGGGGATTGAACCCAGGACATTTGCACTGAGCTACATCCCTTACTAAGTTGCCCAACCTGGGCTCAAACTTGGGCTTATCCTAATTCTACAGAGGGTATACTGTTTTAATGGAAAAGAAAGTACTGTATTTGTGGAATCCATGAGCAGGATATTTGTTTTCTTTGAGGTAAGAGTCTTGCTATGTTATCTAGGCTGGCTTCAAACCCCTAAGCTCAAGCAATTATCCTGCTTTAGCTTCCCGAGTAGCTAGGGCTCCAGACATGCACCACCATACCTGGCTAAATACGAACTTTAATAAATGTTACCACATTGCCTTTTCAAACAGGACACAAACTAATGTGATCTTTCATTTATATGACATTCAGAGAATGGCAAAAGTAGGGATTGTGTTAATCAACTGTTGCTGTGGAAAAAACTGAGAAAACTTGGAGGAAATATTTATTTTGGCTCATGGTTTCAGAGTTTGCAGTCCCTGGTCAGCTGACTCATCGGTTTAGACATATGACAAGATAGAAACTTCACAGATGGAAGTGGCAGAAGACATCTGCTCACCTCATGGAAGGCAGGAAGCCGAGGTAAAAAATCAGGAAGGAGGTGGAGGAAGTCATACCACTGTATTCTTTCACTTCTACCAGGCCCCATCTCCTGTTCCCGTTGCCTCAAGGGCCTGGGGATATAACTCCGTGGCATAAGCACCTGCCTGGCAAGTGCAAGGTCCTGAGTTTGATTCCCAGTACCAAAAAGAAAAATACATCAAATTATGCTGTCATCAAAGTAGGTGTGGTGGTGCGTACCTGTAGTCCCAGAACTTGGGAGATTTAGTCAGGAGGATCATGATGGATTTAAGGCCATCCTGGGCTGCACAGTGAGACCCTGTTTCAAAAGAAAAAAAATAATGTATAGGATAAATACTTTACTTGAGGGATCTACTCTCATAACTTAATCATCTCCCAAATACCTGACCTAATGATAAGGGAGAAATATAATTCCCAACCTTCTGGATGCCAGATGTGCCAAGTTCATGCCCTGTAAAATCAAAGAATGAGTTCCAAAGGACAAAGGAGTTTAAGAGTAGAAAAGATTTATTGCAGAACACGAATAGCTCCTGAGATACAAGAGGGTCCTGAGTACATTGTCACTGTGGCCCTTTGTCAGGGGTAGCTTATACAGCGAAGTCACAACGTGGGTACCAATTGAGCCAAACTATAATCAACCTAGAGGATTATAAGTATTGCTTCTTAGCTAATACCCACTAAGGAAGCAGGGCATGTAGCAAGCTCACACGGCTAGCATTATAAGCTCACTTACCCACAACCCCTACAACAGGAAGTTTTGAGAAGGGATCCACTCAAATGTCCTCATCAACCACCTGGGTGTCTGATACATATCTGGATTTAATGTGCAAAGGCAATTTCAAAATTTATAACTAGACGTTGTATTCAAGGATGGGCCAAAACGAACCAGCCAGTTCCCGTAATTAGAGAATAACAAAACACAGCTATCCTTGGCATTCTAACACCAACTGCAGCTTGTAAGACAAATGTAACTCAGTGGACAGCATCTTGTTAGCTTGTTTTAAGAGCTTATTGGTAGGTTTTTACAGCACAGAGAGAAGTAAAGCAGAATAAAATGCCTTTATTGTGGGTGTGGAAAAGACCAGAGTAGGAAAGAAAGATGTGGAACTTCTGATGGCCTGTCATGGGGTCAAAGGTTAAATAGGCCCAGACTGGAGGCAGGGTTTAGAAGACAGACCGCTTGACATGGCAAACCAAGGTTGGGCTGGAACATGGGAAGAGGAAACAAGATATTACAAAAAAGGAAGTAGGAAGTCATAATTTGACTCAGAGGAAGAAGGGTGGGGCATAGCACGTGACCTCTAGTGGCCAGCACCCTATTGGCTCGGTGCCATATTGGTTCAGCGCCATAGCACATGACCTGCAGCACCATACTGGCTGGACGCTACAGTGACTGCAGGAATTACAGTGAGGTGGAAAACCCATCACTTATCACCGAGAGACAGGCCCTGTTATACAATGTTAACCCCCCAATTAACTTGCTTAGAATAAGTCTGCCTAGTAATATATGACAAGACAATGTGTAACCAATTGTAAAATATCCTGTTATTTGCATTTTGTACTTCATTCTCACAACCTATATAAGTGACTGTTTAACCCCAAGACAGGACTGGTGATTTGGAACCAAGTTTTCTCCACCCCGCTGATGTATATAAAGCTGTTTGCCTTCCAGATTCCTCAGTGCTGCATGTCTTCTGATATGGTCCTAGCCAGGTGTGGTGGCACAGGCCTGTAATCCCAGCACTCAGGAGGCTGAGGCAGGAGGATCACTGTGAGTTCAAGGCTAACCTGGGCTACAAAGTGAGCTCAATTCCAGCCTGAACTGCATAGTGAAACTTCTCTCAAAAAGACAAAACAAAAAGTTATGGTTCCAATTTACCTGCAACAAATTAACTGAATGGTACCAATTACAGTATAATATCAAGTTTCTATTTATCCCTTAGAAAAGTGTGCAAGTCTGGCCACTGTGAGTTTATCTTGAGGCTTGGCCTTCTTCAGATGCATCTCCAGCCACACTTCTGATGTCTTTATTTTTCACTAACTTCCTCGAGAGCCCAGTCCCTCTCTGACTGTATATTAATTTCTATCTATTTTAGCTGTTTGAAATCTAGGGAGGTTTGAGCACCATTGCCACTCTATGCCACACTGTAACATCCAGGGGTGGGCAGCAAGCCACTGCCCTGCTGGATCCTGTGATTGCTCTGCTGGAACATGGAGCTCTGTCATTCCTAAACCCAGGATGAGTAAAGAACTACAGAAGCAGTTTAAAATAAGACAATTTATTTGAAGATGGGGAAAGAGAGAGAGATGACGGATGCCTGCATGGGCTGAGTGGGGAGAGCGGAGAGTGGATGGTGGTGGAGTTCTTCGCTGCAGCTCTTTTCATTGAGGTCTTTGGCCCATATGCGCTCTTGGAATCTGACTGTCTCCCTGGCTCATCTTTCATCCTAAACTTGGACTTCTTCTGGCCGTGTGACCTTTCCCTGTCCTTTGCTGGAGGGTAAAGATTATGGTTGGGGGCCTTATGGACAGGTAGTTTAGGCTAAAGGATTAAGTAAAGGGAAAGTTTTCTATGCTTACGTCAATCACGCTACCAAGGAGCTTCCTAGTTCTGTACTCTCTGCCGTTGTCTTCCTACTTGCTTCAGTGTAGCTGCCTTTGCCCTTCTAATTGCTGGAGTCTAGCTACAGAAATCCAAAGTACCTTGTTAATTTTTAACCCCTTCGTCCCATCTTTTCCCTGCCTACACTGCCCCATGTCCCTACCACACTAATACCCTACTGGGAGTTACAGATGAGACAAACCATGTTGAAGCTGTAGCAGACCCAGGTGTGGCCATGGTGTTATTTTAGCGGGACCAGGTCAGATGGGTCACAGAACTTCAAAAGAAACATCCCTGGCATACACATTGTCCTAGGTAGTATTAAAGACAGCTAAGTTAGATAAAAAGTATTATAGACAGTCAGACAGGGCCAAGCCCTCAAAGGAGTCAGTCAGATATATGACAACTGTGGAAGAGGCCCCTTTGTTAAAGGGCAGATCTCAAAACAACAGATAAAATTACTATACCTACATACTGCCCCTATGGATGAACAGGTATTGGTCGCCTTGGGACCAAAACCTCCCTCTTGGGAAGAGTCCCTGTTTATTCCGTGCTTGCTGCATGACTTACTTCCCTATTTGATTCTCATTTAATCAGTATTACCTAAGCAATTATGCTCATAATCTTCTTGGTTGACCATAGGTTGCTCCCACTTCATACCCACCTTGTGATTTCCCATTGGACCAATGTGACCTACGCAACTATACTTGTCATGTGCTTCGTTGGTTACAGTTTTGTCCCACTTTAGACCTGCCTCACCTCATGGTTTTGCTCGATGAAATTCCCTTGAGATGTGAGGTCCCAGGCATCCCACTTGGGAACCCTTCTGTCTCTCTTAGATAGGAATTTTCTTCCCCCCAATAAATATTTTCTGCTCTTAACCTTCATAATTCCTAGAATTCATTCGTCAATTTAGAAAACACAGACTTCATGTGTTGGACATCCAGCAGGCTAGAAGGCTGACAGTTATCGTATTTACCTCATATTATTTGGATTATTGGGAGCTCATTCGATTATTTGAATATTGGGCACTGATTAGGATCCAGGTCTTAGAGACAAGCTTACAGAAAAACATTGAATAAAAACAATGCAAATATGATTTGGGGGTGCAGGAAGGTCAAAACTCTCTTAGAGCTAAGACAAAGACTCCTCTGGATTTCCTGTATTTATTGGGTTTCAAATAAATTGGGGGAGGGGCAGATGGGAGGGCACAGCTGAGGCAAAAGCTTTCAAAAATGAACAGGCCTTGTGAAACAAAGGATCAGATATGTTCTAAGCAGTAAATCTTTTTTATTTTAAGCAAAAAATACTTCTAATTGGTAGAACTATCTTATCTCCAGGTTGCCAGTTGCTCTGCGATATCATCCCTTATATCAGTAGGAGAAGCAAAATTTGCTGGACCATGTGTCATGGGGGCCAGACCACCCACTTGGGAAGACCCAGCATGGACCCAGATGGACCACGCAGTGTGGACTCACGAGGCTATGCAGGCTTGAGCAAGCTCGTATCACACAGGGAGGTTCAGGACTGAAAAACAGACACTGTCAGGCATGGCCAATCCTGAGTTTCTGATATTGAGGTTGCCGGCATGGGGCCCAAGTCAGTTTTAGAACAGGAACTGAGCTGGTGTGGTGGCATACATCTGTCATCACAGCACTTAGAAGGCTGAGGCAGGAGGGTGTCACAAGTTTAAGGCCAGTATGAGTTACACAGTGAGTTTAAGGCCAGCTTGAACTATAGAGCAAGACCCTGTCTCCAAACGCAAAACAAAACAAAAAAAGCACAGAGACCGGTGTGCCAACATGTGAAGAGGTTTGGAATCTTCAACCGAACCCCAACCTCCATTGAGAAGTAGGACTGGAGAGCCAGCGAGCAGGGACGGAATCACACCTATGTGAAGAAACTTCTGTAAAAATCCCTAAATAATGAGATTCCAGAATCACCTCAAAAACCAGCTATAAATGATTCAGGAGTATCCAGGAGGCACCTTTAACCAAATGCAGTCAGCAGGCATCTGCTCCTGAACCCAACCTTTATTTAAATTGTCCTTTCTAAACTGTTCTTTGCAAATCTGCTTTTGTTGCATTTTCTTTGACCAACACCCTAAATTGTAAAGAAATGATTATTAAATAATTAAGATATGAACAGCTGGAGTTGGCCAATCCCAGAAAATGGAATAGGCAAATACAGGTCCATTAGCTTTAGATTTCCAGGCCTGGAACCTCAGATAAAGAATGTGAGAGAATACAAAAAGGATTCTCAGTGGCACAGGGGGTGCATGCCTGTAATCCCAACTGTTGGGAGGCTGAGGCAGGAGGATTGGTGAGAGTTCCAGTCCAGCCTGTACTACAAAGTGAGGTAAAGGCCAGCCTGAACTGGATACTGAGACCCTGTCTCAAAAAGACGAAGAAGGAGGGTTCTCAGGCTGTGTAGTGGCACGTGCCTGTCGTCCCAGCTCCCGGGAGCCCGAGGCAAGAGGATCACAAGTTCCAGCCCAGCTTGGGTAATTAACAACCTATCATGATAAAATTTTCAAGGGCTAGGGGATGCAGGTTAGTGTGAAGGCTCTGGACTCAAGCCCTAGTATCGTAAAGAATTTTTTAAAAATTATAAAACATTAATTCATTTCAGAGATTCATGGTCTGATAGGTCTCCTTACGAGATCCATGCAAGACCAGAAGGAGAGTAGGCCAGCGCCGAGTTCGGAAGGGGCTGAAGCAGGACCACTTCCTGCAGTCCCCAGCGACTATCACAGTGCATTCCAGCCATATACAGGACTCAGGGCAGCTGCCATGCAGAGCTTAGCAGTGTCGGGCGATATCCACATGGTCACCAGGTGGCGCCAAAAACCAGGGTTGTGACCGGCAGATGTGGATTAATTAAAAATTGGGGGCTGGAAGCATAGTTCAGTGGTGTAGAGCCTGCCTGACACACGTGAGGTCCTGAGTTTGATTTCTTGTACCAAAAATAAATAGATAGCTGATAGATTAGATAGATAGATAGATAGATAGATAGATAGATAGAAGAAATAAAGACTTGTGAAAAAGGAAAACACCGGTAGCCATTTGCCTAGTCTCAGACACTAACCAGAGACACTAATACAGGATTTCATAAATGAGAACTATATTTTTATGTTAAAAATAGCGTCACATGAAAAATATGTATAGTTTCACCTATAAGCACTGATTTATTGTTGCATTTAACATGAAGGCTGAGGCAGGAGGGTGTCACAAGTTCAAGGCCAGTATGAGCTAAACAGTGAGTTTAGGCCCAGCTTGAACTGTAGAGCAAGACTCTTCACATGGTTGTGTATGCCCATCATCCCAGCATTCAGGAGGCTGAGGCAGGAGGATCACAAGTTCAAGGATACCCTGAATTATTACATAGTGAAACCCTGTCTCAAAAAAGCCAGAAAAAAGAGAGGAACTATTTATATCTGTCTACAGTAGACACAAGAAGCCTGAAGCAAGAGGTTCTCAAATTTCACATCAGCCTGGGCAATTTAGCAAGATTTTATTTCAAAAAGAGAGAGAGAGGGAGACAGAGACAGAGACAGGGATAAAGAGACAGAAACCATCAGAAAGAGACAGACGAAGCCAAAGTCATGCTGAATGCATTCTACCAGCGGATGACAGGCACATCACGTCTTGGGCAGCGGCCAAGACAGGAGGACCCCACTCCAGATGCAGGAAGAATGAGCTTAGCACTCAGCCCCACCAAGGCAGGCTGTGGCCAGGTGGGATGTACCTGGTCTGTTTCAAAAACTCAAATTGCAACCAAGGCCTTTGCACTGAGCTACATCGCCAGTCTTTTTTTATTTTGAGACAGCATTTCACTAAGACACTAGGTTGTTCAGACTGAGTTCAAACTTTCAATCTCCCACCTCAGCCTCCCATAGTGCTGGGATGACAGGCATGTGCCACCACACCTGCCTCAAAATCTATTAAATGTCAAAACAGCAGTTAAGATAGTCCAGAAATCCCACTTCCCAACCACTGAGACACATTCCTTCCCCTTCTCATCTCCCAGGACTTGCAGACCCCCTGACCCATCTGTAGGGGTGCAGGCAGACAGCAGCTGGTCCTGCGGTGTCCTCCCTGGACACTGGCCAGAGCTTAACACCACCACTAGCACAGGACTTAGGAAAATTTTCAGGTAGAACCTGAGCCCACTGTGCCTATACTGGGTCTGGACAAACTCAAGTCTCCCCCACTCCAGGCAGCTCCAGCTAGCCAGGTCCCCTCTTGAGTAGAAAATTTAGGAGGACACATCCTAAAACAGGAGCCCATGTGCAGCTGTGGCTGTGCCTGGGAGCACTCAACAGTCCTCCTCATCTTGACTGGGACACGCTCAGCACCAAGGGAAGGAAGATTTGTGAGGAGGAGGTCTGGCCACGGCAGGCCTGGGGCAGATGGAAAGTTAGAAATATTTTCAGAGCTGGGCATGGTGATGCACATTTGTGATCCCCGCACTTTGGAGACTGAGGCAGGAGGATTGCCATGAGTTTGAGACCACCTTGGGCTTCTAGAGTGAGTTCAAAGCCAGCTAAACTACGTAAGTGAGATTCTGTCTCAAAAAAATTAATTCAAGTACTTAATTGAAAAAAGGACTTTTCTTAAATTTAGCATGCTTTATTTGGGAGTTTGTTTTCTGTTTGGTTTGCTTTGTCTTTGTTCTTTAGTCTTGCATTGCTCTCTGTTGTTTTGTGTTGGTTTGCTTTCGTTTGCCTTGGTTTGGTTTGGTTTAGTTTGGTTTTTGTATGAGGAATTGTACACAGGACTCTGTGCTTGCCAGGCACAGGCTGTGCCACAGAGCTATATCCCTGGCCTATATTGTGCTTATGTGCTTTGGTACTTTGGACAGAGTCTCACTATGCAGTTTAGGCTGGTCTTGAGCTCACTATGCAGCCCAGCCTATCCTGGAACTCTCAGCAAACTTCTTGCCTCAGCAATCCCAGTGCTGGGATTACAAGAGTGTGCCACCATGCTGGACTTCACATGATTTGTCTCAGTTGCGAATGCTAGGTGTTATAATCTGCTTTGGGAGAGTATTCTTGCCAAATGAATCAAACATTTGTTCTTGCACTCATTAGGAAATATCTGTCATTCTTTTCTTACCATAACATTTTTACCAATAAGAGAATCAACTACTGAGGAAAATAAGATTCCTTCCTTCCAACTTTGCATCTAGTGGGGAGTATCCTAGTTGGATCAAAATTAGAACTCTGAAACTTTTTGAATCTCAGGCTGTAGGACAGACAGTACAGAACTATTAACTGAGCATTATGGAATGAATTGCTTTCTATTTTCCTTTAATTTAAAACTATTCAGTAAGGACAAAATTATACAGGCATAGAAAAATATGTTAACAAGTATACAGCAAAATGGAAATCAACTCCATGTGCAAGATAGCTGGGGAGGAGGAGTAAGGTGTAAGATATGCTCCTCATAAATAAGGGAAATGTATTTTGTTCCTGAGGCTTGCTAGAAGACCGAGTAGTAAATGTTGTGAATACCAACAAAAACCAAGAATGTGAGGTGATATGTGACCACTCATTTCCACTGCCTATACTTTATAATTTGAATACTTTTTTTATCTACTAGATTTCTCTTTGGTATTTTCATGGACTCTAATTTGGTCCATGAACTCTAATGTGGTCCCTTTGCATGACTGTAGCAGGAAGGTTCTTTGGTGTCAGGACCAGACTCATGCATGCTGCAGAGACTGAGGTCAGGGTGGAGGGGAGTCCTGATTGCCGTGGGCCATAGTTGGACCAGAGACCCTTCCATGGGGCTATTGCTGAGACCCTTTCCTGGACCTGTTGGGTGCAGGGATGGGGCAAGAGGTCAAGCAGGTCATCCCTGCCCGGGAGAGGAAGCCACTCTTCTCTAACCCTGGGCTGGAGGAGAGGGGGGACATGAGGACTGAAGCCTGTTTTAGAGTCACAGTGATGCTCCCAAACAGTGCAGAACAGAAAGTACAAGGAAAGCAGCCTTTGTGGGGAGATTGTGGAACAGCCATGAGAGGGTGGTGTGCCCATGGGTGAGGAGGAGGCTGGCAGTGCCTAACACCACACTCTTGTTGCTCCTCCAGCTGAGCACAAAGCTCACCCCTGGAAGGTGCTCGGTGTGCTCAGTGACCTTGTCTGTAGCCAGGGCCCAGCCTGGAGCAGTGACTCATCATGCAGGCTGCTCGGGGCCACCCAGGCCAGTCCCAGTCAACAAAGGGACAAAGGATGGCTGCCTTGGGTGCGGGAGCCACCAGCTTCTTGTGTCCCATGGAGCCCTTTGTTTAACATTTATTTTTAAAATTGTTCATTTCCTTTCATATTTCCTCTCAGTACCCAGGGAGAAGCAGCCCTCAACTGGACACTTCGCTGATTTGGCTCCTAGGCTGATGTTTCATCACTGGTACAAGCGCCCTTTCATGCCAGGCTGAAGAGGCTTCAGACGCACTCCCTGTGGGGCTTCGGGCAGGGCTGTGCTCCCACGGTGTTCACTAACCTTCATCTCCATGTGTAAAGTCTTTGGAATCAGCATTCACCTGCACATTTCCGCAGCACCTGAAAACCCTCTCCCGCCTCCCCAACCCTGTTGCAATGCTACCTCCATGTCCTCTGCACTCCACATCCCACTTCCCAGGCAATTCAACCCATGTTAGTTTTTGCAGAGAAGCAAAACCAATACAGAGCAGGGAAGGAATTCCCTCATGAGATGCTGGAGACTGATTCCCATGGCCAGGAAGCTGGAGCTGAGCACAGGCAAAGTGCAGTTCCAGTCAGAGGACACAGGGAGGCAGAGCCCCTGTCCAGCAAACCCAGCCAGGCTGGGAACCTCCTTTTCCCTAACAGCCCGGCTGAAGCTTTTGAGGGCCTCCTGAAGCTCAGGTGCAGTCCTCCAATCCCAGGTGCCCTCCCAGCCCACTCAACTGGCCAGGGTCATCATTGCCTCAACACCAGCCATGTCCTTCAGGCCCTCTAATGTCACAGCCTTGGGGATACTCAGGGCACCAAAATGTGGACATCTTGGGGTATCCTTGTCCCCTGCCCTGGTCCCCTTCTCCTCTGTCACCCCACTGTGCCCATGGCTCCTTCTTAGGAGGCTCCTGTTCCTTACCGCCCCACTGGGTGGCCTCACATCAACTGAGGCACTTAGACTAAAATTCAAGACTCTTCCTACTGATTTCTAGGAATAGGCACAGTGACCAGTGCCCCAGGGCTTCACAAGTTTACCCAGCCCTGCCTACTGCTCCCTGGTGTAGCCTCTTTGTTGGGTTGCTGACCCATCACTCCACTGACAGAGGGGCTGATTGCCTGGGCCAGGCAGCATGCCTGCCAGGACACACTGCACTCTGACAGCTGAGCTCTGCCGACTGTGAGTGGCCAGCCAGTGATACAAGGAGCTCTTGAAGACCCTCTCCACTGGGGCCTGGAGATCGAGTTTGTCTAGCCTAGCCCTACCAAACCCAAGTTCAGCCTTGGCCCCCACTCACTGGCAGAGAACAAGAACAGAATTCTCATGCACGGGGCTGCACTTCCCTGGGCTTTGTAACTGTGTGTGCTGGGTAACTTGTAACCAGGCTTATCAGGAGGATGGGGCCTGCTGCTTCTTGGGA
Source organism: Dinomys branickii (assembly GCA_004027595.1). Taxonomy (NCBI): domain Eukaryota; kingdom Metazoa; phylum Chordata; class Mammalia; order Rodentia; family Dinomyidae; genus Dinomys; species Dinomys branickii. Next base: position 67,255 of record PVLD010005168.1, read on the forward strand.
GGCAGCACCCAGGGTCCTGATCACTGTGCTCTTCACAGATGGCTGGCAGAGGTGCCCAGAACAAGAAGCCAAGCCAAGCACTGGCACCTTCGCCATCACTACTCCGGGTCTGCCAAGAACTCCACAGGGCTCTGAGAGTCAGCAGCACGGAATTATCCCTGGAGAACAGCAGCCGGCAGGATTTTGCCCACATTGGAAAGAGGCACAAGTAGCCAACTACAGAGAATAGCAGTGTTGGGTTTGTTCTCTGTGAGACATCACCAGAGACCTTAGAGAGCTGCAGAACCAGCCCAGCAGTGAGAAGCTGGAGAGAGGAACAGCCTGCCATGCCAGGAAGGTCCCCTTTTTAGGGGAGCAAGGCAGCTGGGGTGTTATCTGATGAGTCAGGTGCAGCACCACTTTGTAGGCTCTTACTGTCCAGGTCAGTGACTCAGGACAGTTGGTGGATGTGAGATCACCATGTATTTAGGGAGAGAAGTGAGAAGAAGCTCTACAGAAGCACTTGGAGAGAGGTCCTTCAAAAAAGGAGAGGGGATTCTGTCCTGCACTCAACACAGGGGGCCTTGAGAACCAGGGCCCAGGGGTGGCTGCCATCTTTCTGTGTCTTGTTGCACAGCTGATCCAGGCCATCCCATGTGATCATGTGCTAGAGAGCTGATGTCAGGTGCTGAGTTTGGCGTGTTGTCCTGTGAGAAACTTGGTACTGGCTGCAGAGCTTGGCCTGACTCTGGCTCCGCAATCTGACTTTCCTACCATCCCTTGCTCCTGACCTTGTTCTCCAGTACTTTTCTAAAGGTGGTAGTGGTGCCAATATCACACTACCCAAGTCTAGGGCACCAGACAGAGACCAGAAATAAGAGCCCCGAAACGCAGACCCGTTATGTCCAGTAGCACCCCTGATTGAAGCACATAGGGCAACGACTGATCCACAGATCACCAGTCTGGTCTTAATGATGACAGGCAGTTGCTTCTTTGGCTGTGCCTGTTTCTTTCATTTCATGAGTGGAACTCAAGCTCAGCCTTGTGCTTGCCTGGCAAGCCTTGTACTCACCTCGAACCTGTAGAGATCCTACCCCCTCAGTCTGTCAAGTGCTGAAATGACAGGTGTGCTCCAGCTGTGCCCAGATGGCTAACTCATACACTTGATGAGTGAAAGGCTAAGGATCCCTGGAGTTGGTTTTTCTTTCTATTCCTATGGTGCCTACAAAACAAAAACAGCAACAACAACAACAAAACCACCAAAAAGCCATAAACCAAACCAACAACAAGATTACACTTTCCCAGCCTGGGCTCACAAGGTGGGAAAGCACATCAACTCAGATACCCGTTGGGCAATGCAGATTCCAAGACCCTTTTCTAGAGCAAAAGTACGGAGTCCATCCATCAGAGGAAATAACACATGGGTCACCTAGCCAGCTCTTCTTGCCCCTCTGAGGACGTTACAGGACTCAAATACATAACCCTGTGCTAGCAAAGTACCCTGTGGGCACAGGTGTGGCAATGCAGTGCTTTTGCCCAATCTCCGTAGGGGCCTGATGGGCTTTCACTATGAACCACCCGAAGCCAAAGGGCTGCAGCACGTTCAAAGCTATGCCCTTCTGACTTTCAGACAGAATTTCGTACTCTTCTTCAGTGGCTAGAGAGGGCCTAGCAGACAGTCCTGTGAAGTTTGCCTCCCAGCCCTAGACTTGGGTGGAGTGCTGACTGCATTGAGAAGGACCTTCACAGGTAAAAGGTGGTGGCTCTGGGGAGCTGAGGGAGGAGGATGTGAAGTTCCAGCACACTGTGGACAATTTAGAAAGATTCAGGCTCTGAAGAAAATCATCAGAAGTGGCTTGTGGCTATTTCTCACTGCGATGGACCTCGCTTTGAGCACAGCCCAACACAATCTGTCAAACCTTCCCATACATCATTGCACATGCATGTGCACATGCGCCTACACTAGTGTGTGTGTACACACACACAGACACACACACACACACACACACACACACGCAGGAAGAGGGAGAAACAAACACAGTGACACACAAGGAACACACACCAATGAGAGAAGAGATGGTCAGATCCAGGAGATAGTGTGGAAACAGGTGATCATAGACTTAGAGCTCCTGTACCTTAAGAACAACAGGGAGGCATGTACAATCCCAAAGAGCCATGAGCAGGAAAGATCTTCCTCACAGCACATCACTGTCAAACTCCCACAAGTTCAATACAAAGCGATAGTTTAAAAGCTAGTAGAGGAAAATAATCGGTTTTAAAAGTAAGCTCATAAAGTTTATAGCAGACTTCTCAACATGAATTTTAAGATGCTCCTGCAAACTTGCTTCACTGAAGTTACATGCATGGCGGCCCCACCAGGTAGGTTGTACCACTGGTGCTACAAGTGGTGCTGGCAGCGAGACATAAACTATGGTCCCCCTGGGAACATGTTAAAGCCAAGACTGTTCTCAGTAATGTGCCTCATGCACTGAAGAAAAACAACTTTCAACCCAGATTTAAATACTCTGCAAAACTATCTTTCAAAATGGATGGAAACACAAGGACATTCCATGACAATATCTTAAGAAATTTGCAACAAATACCTCAGTACTTTGAAAAATGCTCAGAGATATCCTACGTGGGGGTCCAAAGCCACCGACGCCCCCAAAATCAGATGGAAAGGTTACAAGAAGTAGAGTGAGTAGTTAAACAAAAGGCAAAAACAAAGGAATCAACAACGGAAAAATGATGCAGTGACAAGTGTAAGTCAGTGATGATCAGAGATATTTCTCAGTGTGCAGCAATCTTCCCCAAACTTTGCCCCCTGCAAGATACAAATTGGTAGACTGGATAAAAGAACAAAACCCAGTAGCACATAAGAAATACATTTAATCCAAAACAATGCACAGACTACAAATTAAAGGATACAACAGTATTCCATGTGAAGAAGCCCAAACACAAGCAGGGGCAGCAATCCTACTTTCAGACAAAGCAAACTTTAAGCCAAAGCTGATCAGAAGAGGCAAATAAGGCCATTGCCCACAGGTTAAGGAAGAGATAACGGCTGTAAATATACACAGTCATACCTTAGTTCCCAGACACTTCTGTTGGCAAACCGAATTGTTTACAAACAGAAGGGTCTGGAAAATTCTTGCTTCCATTCTTGAACTCTGCATCAGGTGATGAACACAACTGCAAGCAGTGAGGATACAGTGCAGTCTGAGGCCTGGCCATCCAGCAGAGGCCCCTCAGTGTGACAACGGCAGGCCCGAAGGGCACCCACCCAGCACCTGGCTGCATACTTGACTGCACGCTGTGGCGGTCTGCTGCAGCTGCTCCTCTCACTCCTCCCGATCTTTTCCTCCTGAGGGACACGGCTGTGAGCAGATTCCTGTGGGGACCTCACTGTCCTATGGGGGCTGCAACAGCCCCTCTGGGTTCCCTCAAGTTCAGCAAGTCAGCCTTGCTGCTTGGGATGGAAACTGCACCCTCCCAGGCCACAGCCTGCTCAGACTCTTCCTCCACCACACTGGGCGGCACCACGGGTAGCCACCAGGGCATGGTACACGACGACTGGAGGAGAACAGGGCTCCTTGGCTCACAAAGACCCAGAGATCATTCTGTGATACAGGGATGCCACCCAGGCTCACATTCACTTGTTCTGCCAGGTCCATTTCCTCCTTCCTCTGCACAAACTGTGTGAGCCAGTCTAGCCCTTCTCCAAGCCTCAGGGTGGTGGGGAGTGGCTGGAAGGAAGATGGAGTTGCAGGACACAGGTCCTGCCCCTCAGGCAAGGGGCCAGCTCCAGGTTCAAGGAGATACTGCAATTCTTCCTGCTGTTTTCTCTGTTCAAAGTCTCAGAGCCAAGTCAGTGCCCCACAGATGAGACTCAAGGACTTTCCCTGTGGGAAGGGAGCAGCTTTGGCAGCAGAGGGCCCAGGACTGAGCCTCCCCGATGTCTTTCCTCTTGTATCTGTGTTGCTCCCCACGGTCTGTTCACTCCAGGCAGGTGCTCGACCACTGGGCTGCAGCCCTAGACCTTTTTCTTATTTCTACTTTTACTTCTGAAACAGGGTCTTGATACTTTACCAAATTGGACTTGCTCCTTTGTCCCACTTGGCTCAGCCTTCCAAGTAGCTGAAATCGTAGGACTTTCCCCAAGTTAGTAAAGGCTTCAAAGGCCTGCCGTAGAAATTAGAGGATGCCCTAAGACCACCAAGGAAAGAAAAGGAGCGTGCAATACAATAGGCAGTATAAACAGAAAAAAAGAAACATTTGGCCCAGCAGCAAGAGAGAGCTCTGTTTTATTTATGTAGCTCACCATTCTAAGAAGTATTTAGAGTGCTTCTGTGGGCTGTACACAAATTCTACATGGTAACAATTAGTGACAAAGAATTAGATTAGCATATCTGCCAAAATAATTAAGGTACATATCCCTGTGATACAATGTGTTCAACTCTTTGGGGAAGATACCTAGGAAGAGAATAGCTGAGTCAAATAGGATTTCTTCTTTTAATTTTTGGAGGACTCTCCACACTGACTTCTATGGTGATTGGACCAGTTTACACTCCCACCAACAGTGTAGAAGGGTCTCCTTCCCTTCAGTCTTACTAGGATTTGTTACTAATTGATTTCTTTTTCAAACATGGAATCTCAGTATTGCTCTACTTGGCATTCCAATGGTCAGTGATGTTGAATATCTTTGTGTTTATTGGCCTCTTGTACTTCTGAGAAGTGTCCACTCACTTCAGGTACATGTGTGCACTTTGCAGCAGCACAGTTCATAACAGCTGCATCTTGGAAACACCTCACATATCCATCAGTGGTGGTAATGAAATGTGTTACATGCAGTGGAGTCTACTCTGCCACAGAGAAAGTGAACTTGAGTCATTTGTAGGAAAACTGATGCAACTTCAGCTCATAAGATTAAGTGAAATAAATCAGACACAAGCTTAAATGTCACATTTACTCATTAGAAACCCAAAACATACATAAAGAGCAAATTATGAGAGAAAATAGGAAAATGTGAGACAGATCGTTTCCAAATGGGAAGAGGTCCAAGAGAGGGGAGAGGAGGCAGGGAGGGGAAGGGGACAAAAGGGCATGGAGATGTTCTGTGTCTGTGCACTGACTCCCCTCGAGGAAGGGAACCAGCATGTGTTGCCAACATGAACTAATAAAAATAATGTGGAAGATACACACACACACACACACACACACACACACACACACACACACACACATGCATTCGTGCACACACACATACATATACAGCAACAATAAAGTTATCATTATCCTAAGATATGGAAGCTATCAGCTTCCATTAGACCTTGAAAATCCCAGCATCAGAATATACTGCTGCTGAGTGGAGGGGCCACGCAGCTTGGGAAAAGCCTCACATCCACCATTTCACTCAGCTTCCAAGAGACACTGCATGGACGCATCCCAGGCAACATGAACAACAGAACTTGGGAAGTTGCTCTGAGCCACCTTGGTAATGAACAAGCCACCAATGGCTTTAGGTTTCACTGGACCGGGCAGGAAGTGCAGGGAGCAGCTGAGCTGGTTATCAATCACACCTGCAGGGATGGAGCAAGGCCCATCCTGAGAACAAAGAGCACCCAAGGTGAGCCACGTGAACAAGCTGCTCCAGCTCAGAGAACACAGGGAGCCCCAGGCAAGCCAGGCAAACAGGTTGCAAGGCAGAGGAGGGTCACATGACATCAACCTGCCAAGTGTATAAATAAACAGGCTGCAGTCATTGAACAGTCCTTTTTCTCCCATCCAGAGAGAGAGCTCCACCTGACCTCACCTTTTTTTTCTAACTCTTGTCTTTATTTCTTCATCCCCCACTGCCCTTTACCCTGAAAATTTTTGAGAGCTGTGCAGGATGGGACAAGCAAGAGACCCATCTCCAATGCCACAACACTGTTAACAATGACCAGAGGACAGACAACTGTTTAGTATCCTTCCCGCAATTGCAAGTTACCCAAGGAAGTCCCTGAGCTCATGGTCAAAGTTATCCCCAAAACAATCTTGAGAACACTCCAACACAGAGACTGAGGGTAGAGTGAGGCTCAGTATGGCTCTACCCAGTAAAAGGACCACAAAAATTACAGATGGAAGGCACTGGCTGTGTAGCTCAGAGCAAATATTTTCTAGGGTGCATGAGGCCCTAGGTTCCTCTCAAGCCCTGCAAAGAAACAAACCAAAAAGAAAAGTAAAAATTTTGGGAACAACCTGCTAAAAGGTTGTACAGTGAAATGCTGGAATCTGAAGACAGCTCTGGGTATGGTGCTTGCCTAGTGTGGAGAAGGCCTAGAGATCAATCCCCAGTGCCTAAAATAAATGCAAAGAAACAAAACAAAACTTCTAACAGAAATCCAAATGTGCACAGACACGGAATAGACTTAACTGAACATGCCCAGAGAACCCTAAGGGGTGATGGCATCTCACCACAGACACTTCACTGTAAATCTCATGCTCCAGCAAGGAAATTCATTTATTTTCCCAACATCTCCTAGGGGAGTAGGGCTTGGGGCTGGGCATATGCAAGCGCAGGATACCCTGGAAAGTACCCAGGGGAAAGAGTGAAACATGCCCTTGGAAGGGCAACACACACTGTGGCAAAGTCTAGGTAGTCACACTTTCAGAGCTGAAGAACCATTGAGGTCACTACAGGCACCAAGCTGAGATGCCAAGTCCAGGTGCTGGAATCACAGAAGGCTTCAAGAGTGACTTGCAGGGTAACCAGGCATCTCAGGCAGTGGTGGAGGGAGGGAGTTTGTGTAAGAGAAGCAGTTGGGTTAACGAAATGCTGCTCAGGGTGTGAAAGGGCTGGACACCTCCTCAGAGGTATGGTTTAGAAGACACCAGAACACAAAAGGGAACTGAGCACCGGGACAGGTTTCCCCAGGAACAGACGAACAGGATGAAGCCATGGAATAACACATAAGGGCTGGGAAGAGGTAGGAGACATGTGGAGTGGGGAGGGGAAGGGATGGAAAGGCAGCAAAGGAGGCGAAGGGTCTTCAGAGTAAGCAAGGTAGGATCAACACTGCTTTGCTGCTCTCCCTGCCAAAAGCCATGAACACTGGAAAACCAGGAGATTCACAGTCAAACAAAAACACCAGAAAAGAAAATAAATAATTCAAGAAGAGACAGAGAGACAGACTTGGATCTGAGTGAACAGCAAGGATCCAAAAGCCCAAGGGCCTCAAAGCTTCCCATGTGAGGCTCAGGAGCCTGCAAACCGGGAAGGGCCATGTCCAGCACTGCAGGCAGAGGGACAAACTGAGATTCCTCTTGACAGTGATTTGCTGTGGGAGCTGAGTCAGGAGAGCTCAGAGAGGTAAGCTGAGGAACCGCGATGCCCAACTTCAAGCCAGAAAAGTCTCTGCAGAGGGGAGGAGCAGAAAACTTCATATTCTAAGCCATTATCCTATGTCATGCGGACTCATCTTGCCAGTGAGACCATCGAATATCCCAGTCTCACCAGCCTCCAACACCTGGTACAGCTCTGCCATGAAGTCCTTCTGGATGGAGTAGGGAAGGAATGGAAAGGAGAAATCGATGTCACCAACTGCCTGGATTTTATCAGCCATGGCTCTGGAGGAAAAATGAAGAAATCATTACCTCTGATGGACAGGGAAATGGTACCTAATGCCCTCCACACTGGTCACAGATGTGTGCTGGGCTGCACATTTTATGGCCAGCAGGGACCATGTGCTCTGCATGTGCTGTGTACCTGCAGGAGCCCACAGCAACTCATGCATCTCATTGGGAGCCTTCATCCGCAGTGGCTACAACAGAAGGAGCCCTAGAGAGCTCCCACGCCAATCCACCCCCGCTAGCTCACTGCTGCCCGGATACCTTCATAATACTTTTCTGAGAAGGATGGGTGCTGCTGGTATCCAGGTTGGTGTGGGAAAATATTTTTACAGCATCTCCTCGCAGTCCTCTGCCACCTGGCACTCGCAAAACCAGGCTGCCTCACCTTCTGTGGAGAAGGCCCAGCAACCCCTGGCACCAGCACAGTCAACAGCAAGGCTTGTTCACGCTCTACTTCACAGCACAGCCTTTGTCCTTCCTCGCCAGGCAAGGGCTCAGGCTACTTCTTCATTTCATCTTTTCTCTCCTCTTCTGTCCTTGCCTCTGAGACAGCCCTGCACATTCTTTCCTCCTTTAACTGCCATTTGGGGGACTGGTTCTTATACTTTGATTCCCACACCTTGCTCTCTGGAAGTAATTTCTCTAAGACATTTGACAGGTCCATCTCTTCTCTCTCTCTCCCTCTCTCCCTCTCTGTCTCTGTCTCTGTCTCTGTCTCTCTCTCTATATATATATTTAATATATATTTAATAGTCTCTTTCTAAATATATATATATACATATATATTTAATAGTCTCTCTCTGAATATATATATATACATATATATTTAATAGTCTCTCTCTAAATATATATATAATAGTATATATATACACATATATATATTTAATCGTCTAAAACCCATTCTATTAATACTTATTTATGCTATTAATCCCTACACTACCATATAGCTGTCAGATGGCAATGGATGCACAAATTGAATAATTGTTGCACATCCAGGAAGATGGTGCAGTGGGGAGAACCAGAAAAACAGCCTCTCCAGTAGCTGGAATCTGGGTTCTAAAACACAGCAATGTGAAGAAGAGAAGGGGTGAGTTGTGTCTGAGGGACTCAGAAAGGATCAGAAGTGAGACTTGGAGCCCTTGGAGAGTAAAGAAGGGACCACAGCATACAACATGGAGGTAGCAAGCAGTGCTTCCTTCCTGAGCCCACACTCTTGGTGTAGGAGGGGTGGATTGAAACCACAGAGGCAGTGACTACAGGAGACCCCAGAGGCCTCCATAGGGAAACACACAGGTGGAACGGAGCAGTGGACACTATGGACAGCACTGGCTGATGATTACTCTGTTGTGGCAGATCAGCAAGAAAGCACACATGGAGCCCAACAATTTGGAACAAGTCAGGTTTATTCTCGCTGGTGGATGACCATCCAACACAGAGTCAGAAAATATTGACCCTTTGTCTTTTTTCTTCTGGGTGTTTATACATTACAGGTCTCCATAGTAACCACATTATTTCTTCTTTGGGAATTTTACAAGAATGCCACATAATTGTCACAGGTTTACATTTCCTTGAAGTCAGGCAGGATGCAGTTTAATGTTTAGCTGACCCCACAGTTTGTTCTAGTGTTTGTTCCTTGGATAACAATTTGTTCTCTTGTGGGGTTAACTAGGAGGGGAGGGGTGAGGAGTGAGTTCATCCGTAGTTTAAGTGACTTCTAAAATATAGTTCTAACATAAAAGTCCTTTAGTCTTTTGGAGTCCTTTCTGCCATGTCAGTTCAAGTTCAGATGTCCCCCAGGAGAGGATGATTGGCCAGCCACCATTCTGGAAAGGGGCCCACAGAAGTCAGAACTGAAAACACCTGGAGGGTTGGCTCCATCTAGTGTCAGAGAGAAGTGCAAACAAGTTCAAGCTGGTAGAAGTTCAGGGAGCAGCATGCAAGCCAGCAAGGTAGGCAGCCAGCAGAGGTCAAGTCAGCAGGAGTCACTGAGTGCTGTGGGCTGAAAGCTGAGGTCTAAGCCTCACAGCCAGAAACCAGAAGCAGCCCAAGCCTCAGGGGAACACAGGCCCATGTTTTCTGGGATTCTCCACCACCACAATTCTGCTGAGGGACTGCAGGGTCAGTTAGCATGCACCTGGGCTGTCTGCGCCCTCTGCCAACCAGTGACAGCAGAGACACACCCTAATGTGGACATGTTTTTCTACTTTTTTCCTTTTTAATTTTATGACAAAGTCTAAAGCAAACCAGAAAATTGTATGTTGTACACAAGTACTTAGTACATCAATTATACCCTCAGGGGTTAAAATGTGAAGTGGGTTAGGGAGAGAACAGAAGTGGAAGAAGTCAGAGTGCTGGAGGACAGCGGGGGTTTGTGCTAACACTGGAGAACTGGTACAGAAGATCGGAGGGAGAGGAAGAGATAAAATGAGGAACTAAACAGCCACAACCACAGAGAGACCAGACACCATGTTCACACTCAGACACAAGCTCAAAAACTGAAGGAGAAAGAAGAGAAAGAGAAAATCCTAAACAAAAATGAAACAGAGAAAAAAATGAAACAATACAGAAAAAGCAAAACTACCACAAAAAGTAAAACAAACAAACAAACAAAACAATAAAAACTAAGAAAACCAACAACAGAAGTCCACTTCCAGCTTTGTCTCTGCTGTAACTCTTAAAGAACACATAGAGACAGCATTCTGATCTGTGTTGATTTAGCCCCCAAAGCCAGTGAGCCTGCACCTTCTGCTGGCTTGAAACCATCAGCACACCTTGCATGAGTCTGAGCCCGGCCGGGAGCTGCTAGATAGAACCAGCAGCCCCTCTGAGTCCTGAGCTCTAATTGTCTCTTTCCAAAGTGGTTCCATGGCACTCACTGACACCCAGTGCAGTCCTTCACACGCCGTTCCCCTCCACTGCTGTATCTCTGTGGAGGCCTCGGGTTCGCCAGCATTTGCCCTGTGAGAGCCAGTTTGGACCACTCCTCTTGCAGTGTTTCCTATCTCAGGGAGACAATGCCATTGGGTACCTCCTTTTCCTTCACTGAATTTTCTCTCTTCACCTTCTCCTTGGGCTTCATTTCGCACCTCAGTTCCTTTTTGATTTGGGGCAACTCTCCTCCCTTCCTCGCAGCACTCAAGAGAGACTCTTTCCCTGTTGCTTAATATTCCACCATCTTGCTGCCTCTTGCACTTCTTAATTTTAAACTTAAATTTTTTAAATTTTTATTTTCTGCTTTCTTCTTCTTCTTGATTGTTCTTGTTTTTATACCAGAACATGTCCCTAGTTACTTGCTTTTGTTTCTTTTCCCCTGTTCTTGTCTCTCTTCCTTTCTGGCCATCCCATCTTCTTCACCAGTTCCCACAGCCTATGTAATCTTCCTTTGTCCTCCAACCTTGCTTCTAATCACTTTCTCTTCTGTTTCTCTATTTTTCCCCTAGCCCCTTTCTAATTTTCTTTACTGAGGGTAAAATTGCCATACTGAGGGGACATATACTGTGCAGAATTGTCTGGTTTGTCTCCAACTTGGTATGTAACTACAAACCCTGTTCACACAGCAAAGGTGGCAAATTCAGTAACCAAGCTCATCATTGCCCAGGAGCGTTGGCTGCTCTGGTTATTACTCACTGTACTACTTCAGCCAAGGCCACATAAGTGATCTAGTCAGCTGTTCTTCCCTATGTGCCAAGATGGAGGCTGCCTGAGCATCTTAAACTACTGCGGGCCAGGGCCAAAAACCCAGGAGCTGTAGGCCAAAGAAGCACCAACTTCTCATCCCCAGTGACTCGAAGAGGCAAGATCTTACAACAACAAGAAAACCCCAAAGCCAGCTACACCTGGATCATGTCTCTGAGAAGTGGTCATTTTCCAAGGGTTCTCAACCCTGGCAATAAAGTTACATGCCATAAGCAATTTACAAGCATCTCCAGGCCACCTACCCCCAGACCTGACCTTCCTCGACCCTGTTCTCTGAGTCCTCAGCTCAACCACAGCTCAGAGATTCCCTCACACTCCTCCCCCAGGGCAGGGCCAGTGCTGAGTCCAAGCCAGAGAGAGATCCTTGGACCACAGGTTGAATTGGAATCCCATGCCTCCTCAGTCACCCCAGAGAGTTGCGGAAGATGTAGCCACACTCCGTGTCCACTGAGCCTGTGCACTGGGGAAGAGGGAGGCATGGTTTTCTGCACTGCCACAGTGACTGTGCCTGCCTGGTGTTCTCCTGGCCATGACTTTTGGGGGTGCAGACGCGCAGAGCTCCAGGGACCCTAAGCATTTATGATCTGGATATCTGATCTCAGCCTCCATCTTAGTGCCATCCTCCTGGGACTCCACAGGCAGTGCAATGGGGTTGGATTGACCTTCTGCTCCTTTTGCTGAATGTAGGCAGAATGAAGCAGTTGTTTGATTTGATGAAGTTACTAATAATGAGTGAAGGTTGATTTTAGCATAATGAGTGCTTTTTGTATTTCCCAACTTTCTGGGGACAGTTACTTCAATGGTTGTTCTAAAGCTAAAAGTATTGTCCTGTTTTTCAGTTTGTGCTGATGTTGTTTGTGGACACCTGCAGTTCGAGTTCTTGGCCTCCAGTTCTTCCCTGTTTCTTTTCTGTCTCTGGCCCCAGGTCTGGTACCCTACGTGGCAGTGGTGGGGAAAAGCCTGGATGAACTCTCATCTCAGCCTCGCTTTCTTTTACTGAAATGCCCCTGGTACTCAGTGTTTATCATGACTTTTGCAGAAATTGCCTTGCTTAAAAAGATTTTATCGTAGTTGGTATGGTTAACTAATAGATTTCTCTTGCAGTGGGAATATATATGCATTCTTGTTTTCAAAGACACATAGCTTGGGAAAAGAAAATAGATTATCATAAGAAATGTATGGATCACTATCAACGGTATCTGGGCAAAGGTGGATTTCAGCCATCATGAGAAAACAGAGTTCAGTTTTGCTACAGCACTATCTCCGCCGGGATGCGAATATTATTTCAGTCACTGTAACTGACACACAGCCCCCATGAGTTGGTGGTAGTAAAAGCACCTGACCCACCTTTCTCCAGCTGGAGGGGCTGTGTGGTCCAGCGAGCAGCAGGCCGGCCTTCCCCCTTCCTCCCCTCTGCTCCTTCTTGCAACCCAGTGGACTGGGGCAGTCTGCTGCAGTGTTGTCCCTGGCTATCAAGGCCCATTCTCCTCCAACATGAGTGCAGCCAGACAGCATGGTACCCCTTCTCCACTGACTTATATATAAAGGTGTATAACACAAAAATTACTCATATAGATACATGATTCATACTGACAAATGATTATTAAACAAGGGTATGGGAAATATTCATGCAATTATGCATGTGAAAAATCACTACTGTAAATGAACAATTTTCCCCAGAGTTAAGATACAAATGTAACACCTTGTCACCTTAAATGCAAAAGGATTTATTATGACATATGAACAGCAATTTCTGCAATACTAAAAGACTAATGTGCAATAAATTCTTAAATGCTTTAAAAGATTCAGGAATGTTAATCTATAAAAAATTTAGTGCATTGAAATTCGTAACAGTGTTGAGAAATTGAAGGGGAAAACAAAATAAAAACAAATAATATAATCAGAATAAACCACAAATAATGATTGGTTTTAGAGTCAGTGTACAAAATGTTAGAATAAAATTCCAAATGGAAAATGTGAAAGTTACTTAAAATTACAAGGGTAAGAATATTTAAAAAGGTAATATTCCTTTATTAGTAATAGTAAATCGCAAACTATAACAAATGTAAGACTGGAATGTGGTAGAGAATTGCATCAGACAATGGAAATACTTTAGTAAAATAATATAAATTTAATTTAAGAATATTAATTTCTTCCTGAATGTATTTTATCTTTGAACCCATGCAGGGAATTTCTTTGTGGCCTTAACAAAATAATGTAGCACTTGGGGGCAAAGATGCAGCCCAGCAGCCCTGCACTGGAGGCCAAGATGGAGAAGACCTCCATGGCCACCGTGACCTTCCCCTTGGTGCTGCAGTACATGGGGGAGGAAGGTGACCCACACACTGCAGAACACCAGCATGCTGAATGTCAGGAACTTGGCTTCATTGAATGTGTCAGGCAGGTTCCTGGCTAGGAAAACCACGGTGAAGCTCGCCAGGGCCAGGGAGCCCAGGTATCCCAGGACACAGTAGAAGGCAGTGAGGGAGCCCTTGTTGCACACTATGTGTTCACAGTGAGCAGCTGTGTTGATAAAAGGAGGGTAGGTTCCCATCCAGACCACACTGACAGTGAGTTGGATCAGGGAACTGCCTCATTCTTCTGTCTGGAGAAGTGACCTTGAAGACCAGCACCACAGCAATGGTTTTGGCCAAGACAGTGGAAACAGCCACAGTGAAGACAACTCCAAACGTGGTCTGCTGCAGGATGCAGGTGGCTGTGTTGGGATGGCCAATGAACAGCAAGGAGCAGAGGAAGCAGCAGGTGAGGGAGATTAGCAGGGTGTAACTGAGAGCCTGGTTGTTGGCCTTAATGATGGGAGTGTCTTGTTGCTTCACAAAGAGCCCAAGAACAGCAGCTGTGAGGACAGTGAGACTCAGAGAGGTGCCAGCCAGTGCCTTCCCCAAGGGGTCTTCACAAGCCAGAAAAGTTATAGCTTTCTGCTGGCAGTGATTTCTTTCAGTGTTGGCGAACTGGTGATCTGGACGCATCACACACTGCTCCATATCTAGCAGAAATTACAGTTATCACTTGCACACAGTTTATTACTATTTTTTTTTGGCACAAGCCCATCCCCAGAAACTCACTGGACTTGAACTAAATTGTCAATTCTTAAATTTTTCCTGAGTTTTTCTTTTCTTTCTCTTTCTTTTTCAGTGTGTGGGAATCAACTCAGAAACTTTGCACTGAGATGTATTCCCAACTGTTTTAAATTTTATTTTGACAAAGGGCCTCCTTGAGTTACTCTGCTGCCGAAGCTGTGTTCCAGTAGAAAATCCTCTTCCCTCAGCCTCCCAGAGCCCTGGATTCCAGGAATGCATCCGCACACCTCACTTCTCCATTTCTTTCCAGACACAAAATGAAAAATTAGTATATAGATAATAACTCCTAAATAATACTACTTGCTACTTACTCTCCTTTCAATCTGGCATGTCCATAGAAATGATCTATTTTCACAAATAAGAAAGGATCTACCTGTATTACTTAGTTCACTTACTCTTTTCATTTATCGCTTCTCGGCCTTTTGGCTAAGATCAAGTTTACTTACTTCACTTATTTGATCTAATTCAGATCTCCACAGATGGTTCCCCAGGTATTCAATGAACAGCCTCCCATGTGGAAGCCAACGTCACTTGATAAGTCTTGGGGAAATGCACGTGAAGAAACAGGTTCAAGGGGAAGCAGCTCCTTGCTGGGCCTCTCCACCTAGGAATATGCTTTATGCCACCACTTACTTTTTCTCATCATAGAGGTAATTTAGTGGTTAGACTTCGGTGTCTTTAGAAACAATTACAGGATATGTCATTATATATTTAGTGATCTTAAATGCGTCAAAAATACATTTTCAAAAGTTTCTCTATGAGTGCCTTATGAGTGAGGTGTGGAAACGTGTATAATGTAACCAGGAAATCTGATATAACTTCATTCCTTTATGTGGATTTTATACTTAAAATTAATATCACTGGACAAACGTATCACTCATGTTTCTCCCTTTCTAACATATTTTCGTTTTGTGTGTTTTCTTCACTGCATTGATCGTGATGTAGGGAGTACTGTCTGGCAGAAATATGACACAAAATCCTCATCTCCTTCTCGCTTCCCAAAATGGACCACGAATGGTACAGTGCGCTACAAGACTACGTAGACCCCATTTTGGGGGTAGTTAGAGACTTTGTCCTGCTCCTCATTTGGTAAGAAATACACTTCGTGTTGTTTCTTGTAAATCACAGTGATGTGGAATTCTATTGTGTTGTCTCCTTTTAGTAACACCGTTGTTCTTTTCCCAGGAGCTGGTGCATTTAATTATATTTTATAAACTGAGTTTGCTCATGGTATACCAACCCTGAAGCACATATCCCAATTTGGAATAGAATACATGAATTTAATTCAAAAAGGAAAGTGGATTGTAAGTTTTGTTTCCTCTAAGTGTATTTTCACCTACAAGTAACAAGTAATACCAGTTAGCTCCTTTCTTACAGGCAATTGATTTCCTTCTTTTCCTTTTTCTGAAAGATGGGGTCAATATTTTTTTTTTTAGAGAGAAAAAACTAAAACAAACAAACAAAAAGAGAAACCAAAACAAAATAAGAAAAAACATTAAAAACAATATAAGATTTCAAAACAAGATGAAAATTAATAATGGTTGTTATATTACATATTGTTGTCCTCACAGTAGTTGCTCACACTGCCAGATTCTAGTATGCAATATTGACCATACAATTAAACATTAGTTGTTCCTTTCCATAAGCCAGTAGAAATTAATAGTACAATTATCTTAGGTTTTTATATATATATATATATATATATATACACATTAAATTTAAGAAATATATATAACCCTTCGTTTCTCTTAGATCAGTATTGATATATTTCTGAATGCTTAAAAATTTCACTGTTAATATTGTTAATCAACAAAAATTTGGAGTGCAATGTTACACTATGGATCCTATCTGGTGACAGGCATGCAATCGTGATGATAGTAGTACTATGGAGAGTTTCAATGTTTCTTTGCGCTGATTTGCTAAGTTTCATGCGATTTTATATCTTTCAAGGCATAGACTAATATGAAATTCCTTATATTTTCCCATGAAATGTTTTCTATGTAACTGTTCTAATGGACAAATTTCTTTCACGATATTTTACTACCTTTCAACTTTTTCTATCAACTGGATTAAGGGTTGGCACTTTTTGTTACCAGGATCATATAGATTTGTTTATATTTTCTCTGTCATAATTTCTTTACAAACCCCTTTCAGACTGTATCCCATCTTTCATTTTCTTTGTGTTCAATTTGCTCTACTTTTTTCTACTGTCTGATGAGTATTTCAGAAGCAGAACTTTGGTTTTTAAAATTTAAATACAGAACACTGCAAAAATATATGTAATATGGAATGCACATTTGTTTCTGTATAGTTTTATTTCAGCTCATACGATTTTCTATCACACAGGATTTTTAATTTGTGCTTTAATCTATTCTGCATACTCTATATGATCGGGAACAATACATACTGGAAGCGTGTGGTACCTGATATTAGTGGGTGCATTGTTCTCTATGTGTATGTACACAACATACCATATTCCCATGTCATACAGAATATATATTCAAAATAACTATGTGATACTGTACATAATCAGTCAATGTATTTCAGACAACACTTGAAATCATATTAATATGTTTTGAAATCAACACTTATATCAGCCACAAAACAATATTAGAAAATACTCAGCAGGAAGGTGATTCCACCACGTCATGGTGTATAAGAAAGTTAAACATCTCCAAAGAGGTACTTACAATATTCAATATTGCTCAACATTAGACGTCTATAAACTTTGTAGAATAAGTTTTAATCATTATCCTCATTTTATCTGTTTTAATAACATGGCACTTTCCTTCAGGATATTGAATATTCCATGACTGGTGAATATGCCATCTTGGCCATTTATTGCAATCCCAAAAGTATTTATACCACCTCCTTTATTGTGATATAATACTAATGCTATCTCCCCTGTAAAAAGGCCTATGACACCCTCCTGAAATGTACATATTATTATTTTTAAATCCCTTATTTTGTGTGCATATCATCCCTGCAGTTCTGTGGTATAGACTCTAATTTATGCCACAGCCTTCTCCATAGTCACCTGTGCCATCTAGGGGGACGAGGATTAAATCCTAGGAATTGGATTGAGCTGTGTTCTGAGCATATTGTACATCAAAGATATGGTCCTATTGCCAATCAAATATAAGCCCTTTGAGCACCTGCTTTGTGTGAAGAATAGTGTCAGGCACCGGAAAGTGAAGTGTGCCTATCTCTTGTGTGGACTGTAATCTTGTTGTGGTTCCCAAGATTGGAAAGGGTTGACTTTAATCAGTGGTAAATTTCACATTCAAGCTGGATGTTAGAAGCTGTGGTTAGGGAAAGGTGCTTGTCTTCAGAAAATAATACATTTAGTAAGATAAAAAGATAAATCAATGTAAGTGGGTGTGGTGGTGCATAAGTGTTATTACAGATACTTACTGGACTGAGACAGGTTTATTGTATTTGAGGCAGGCTGAGGCAAATTGGTGATATTCAGTCTCATAATAACAAATAAGAATGCCTGGGGCTATAGATCATTGCTAGAGTACATTTTGGTTTAATTTCTAACAATGCAATAAAGAAAGAAATAGATCAATAAGAATGGAACAAAAAGAAAATTAGAGTGCATTTCAAAGGGGAAAATTGCTTTCCAGTGAGGTAATAACACTCAATATAACAAATAATTTGATAAGTGAAGCAAGAATTTAATCGTCAATGTGCTCTACAAGATTTTTCCATTTCGTAGATGGATGGAGTGAATATAACATAGAGTGAGAATGGGTCCAGAGGACGTGCTCCTACCTGTGTCATTGGTGATCTCACTGTCTGCGCAGGGGGTGCAATCAAAACAGCAGGCCGCCTTTCCCTCCTGAGGACTTTTTCTAAATCCAGGATTGCAGCTCTCACTGCATACCGCCTGGGGAGTCTAAGCAAACATATATGGTAGCAACTTCTTAGAATTTTATTTATTTCATCAGAGGTACAGGGATAAATTTAATTTGTATACATACATAGACAAAACATTTAATTGCATGCCAAATTTATTTCATAGTATGAAACATAAATTGATAAAAAAATAAGTAAATGCATATGTTTCCTACTCATTATAAAGTTTAAAAACAAATGATTTTTCAAATTGAAAACTTAGCCCCATTGAGCTGGAGGGTATGTCTGGGATAAGAGAGAGCATCTGTGCCTCTGTCTTCCTCACCACACTGGGACAGTGTAGCTGGCAAGAGGGTGGCCCAGAGACCTGCAGGAATTCCAGCGATGTCACACGACCCTGAATAAGGCACACAATGGACAGGAGGAACTAGAGCTGTAGAAATGTCCCATTCAACAGTGAATCCAGGACTCAGCAACTGGTCCTACTAGAGGAATCCAGGTCACTGGCTCCTCCTGCATTCCCAGGACCAGGAATCCAGGGGGAAACCTGCCACACAGTAGGGTCGTAACTATGGTGCCCACAATGGACAGGTGAGACCAGCAAGTTGGAAAAGTCCAAACCAAGAGCCAACAGGCGGTAGGTGAGGTGAAGCAGTGCTTGGCTTAGGGACAGAGGCACATGGAATAGAAGCCAGTGGGTGGGGCCGGCCCCTGTTTTAAAATTCATTTTATCTTGGTTTATTTTTCTTTGTATCCCACTTCCTTTTTCTTTTTCTGTTTCTCATTTTTTGCTTTTTTTTCTTCTTTTCCTTATAATTCTATTTTTTTTCCTTTTCAATATCTCTTTTCTAAATGGCTAGGGAGAACTCCAGCCACAGAAAATTAGCTCCCTCCCCCAAACTTGAGACCAACTTCAAAGAATCCCTCAAATACTCCATGCTTTTTTTCTTTCTTTTTCTGTTGTAAAGAGAATAATAACAAAAAACGATAGCAAAATACCAACAGCAAAGACAAAAACATAACAAAGCAAAAACAATAAAAATCATAGGTGGCCTCAGAACAAAATCATAGGAATTAACAGTAGAGGTTATATTACATATTATTATCTTCAACAAAATTGTTCAGATTACCAGATGTAAGAATGCAACATTGATCAAACCATTAAAGGGAATACAAAATACATACAAAGAAATCATTAGAAATGATAGAGTTTCACTAGACAAATTTTAGGAATTCACCAGTGGTTGTTATTGTGCACATTGTTGTCTTCAAATTAGTTTTTCAGATTACTAAATATAAGCATGCAAAACTGGTCGGAAAGAAAAACAATTTATTGAAAGGAAGAGTTAAGGATTAATTATTTTTGACAATTGTTTCTTTTATACTCCTTCTCTAGGTTCCCAAACATTGTATGATCATCTTTGTCCTCCAGCCTTGATACTAGAGGTATAGCTACTGGTTACAAAAACCTACACGAATTACCGCAGAATAAAAAATGAAAAATATTTCTGAAATATAAAATGATAAGATGAAGCCAAGTAAAATCTCTGAATTCCAGCCTAGCCAGAACATGTCCAGGTGACATGGACATTGAACAATTTGGAAAACACACACCTGAAATTTCAGAAATGTTAGCAACTGAAGTAAAGAAACAAATCCACGCAGCTATAAAAAAATCAGATAAGAAATAAGCTCTCATGTAAAAAAGGAAATGACAGCCTTAATGACACTATAGCTCAGCACATGTAGAGAAGGCAAAGATAAAACAGTGGAGGAGCATGGGGAAATGATTTAAACTTTGAATGAACAATACAGGAGAAAATAGAATACATAAAGTGGATTCAAAGACATATGCATGAAATTTAAAACTCCATTGAAAGCTGGCAAATTCACTGAAGCAAAACTGAAGATAAACTTTCAGAACTTGAAGACAGAATCTTGGCTCATGACTATGAAAAGAAAGATATCTTAAAAATAACAAAGGACCAGGAAATAACTATTCAAATTCAGCTGCAATCAATTAAAAGTAAAATAGTATAAGATTGATAGGAGTCAGTGAAAAAGTTGGAGTCAAGAAGAATGATATAGACTATTTGCAGACATAATAGTAGGAAATTCCCTAAGCATGGGAACAGACTAAGTAAAGCATACAGAACTCCAAACAGCCATGACCAAAATAAAATTACACCCAGACATAAGATAATGAAGATCCCGGAAATTAATCACAAAAACACATTAAAATCTCTTAGAGAAAACAAACTGATCACGTATAAAACAAAGCCCATTAGAATCAAGGCTGACTTGTTGTCTTGGTTATTTTTTCTCGTTGCTGAGACAAAATACACAACACTCAAAATGAAGAAAGGAAAGGTTTATTTAGCTTACAGTTGTGGAGGGTTCAGTCCATACTTGGCTGGTTCAGAGGAAGAGTGGCACATGGCAGAGGGCAAACTTTACCACAGCAGACCACAGCAAAAACAACCAGGGCAAAAGGGAGGAATGGCTGCAAGCAGCCTCTTTTTCTCCCTTACCTTGTAAACAGGCTACCCCCACACAGGGGTCATGAACCTTTCACACAATCTCCATGCCCTTCTCTTCCACAGGCTCAGGATGTGTACAAAGTAAGCATCTTGGCTTCCTGCTGACTCACTCAGCCAAACCTTAGGACTCCCCAAGTTGACACAGTGTATCAACCATAACGCTTGTGAACACAAAGTCTCAAGTTAAGAAGTTGTCAAAGAGAGAAATAGCAAGTCCCAAAAAATCCAACTCCCAACCCAGACTGATGTAGCCTGAAAAACTGTATTTCAAAAGTAATGGAGGAATAAGATACATCCAAAAGTAGAACAACTGAACAAATTCATGATCACCAACCCAACCCTACAAAGAGTGCTCGAAGATATTCTAAATAGAGATAAAAATTACCACAATTCCAAGAACAATAACGGAAAGAAATCAGTAGGCAGGGAAAGCAGTTAAACAGAGGGGGAAAAGCAGAGAACCAACAGCAGGAAAATAATGTGGTAAGGAGAAACCAATACATATCTGTTATAACCATCAATGTAAATGGCCTTAATTCACCCTTCAAAGAAAACACATTGACAGAATAGATCAAGAAACAAGATCTTACAATATGCTGTGTACATGAAACACATTTAACTGAAAATGAAACTCATAGATGGATAGTCAAAGGATAGTAAACAATATATACTCCATGCAACATGAACACAGAAAAAAAGCACTTGTAGCTATTCTATTTAGGGCAATGTGAACTTCAAACCAAGAATGATCAAAAGAGATAAAGAAGGGCACTGCTTGTAAGGGGAACAGTTCACGAGGAAGAGATAACAATCATAAATATGCATGCACCAAATATGGGAGCACTTAAGTATATAAGGCAAATATTAGTAGGCTTGAAAAATCAATTAAGCAATAACACAATTTTAATGGGGGACCTTAAAATACCACAGTCAAAAAGAGATAGATCAACTAGACAAAAAATCAACAAAGAAATAACAGAACAAATCCAAAGCTTTGAATAAGAGCACATCGTTGATGTTTGCAGAATGTTCCAGTGAACAATGCTAGAATATACATTTTATGAGGTGAGCATGACATATTCTTCAAAATAGACCATATGTGCTAGACCATGCAAGACCCTTAAGTAAATCCAAAGGAATTGAAATTATCCCGTGCGTATTATCTGAACATAGGGCGATGAAATTGGAAATTAATGGCAAAAGAAACCATTAAAAACTCCAGAAACAGTAGAAGCAATGGGTCACAGATGAAATTAAGAAGAAATTCAATATGTACAATCAAACAAAAATGCAAAGACCACATAGTAGGACCTGTGGGACACAATGAAAGCAGCCCTAGGAGGAAAGTTATTGCAGAGTGTTCTCACACCAGGAAAAGACAACAAGCACAAGTAAACACCGACCGGTGCACAGCAAGCTCCTAGAAAATGTAGAGCAAGTTTAACCTAAAGCCTCTGCAAGGGAGAAATTAGAAAAATCAGAGCAGAAATGAACACAGTTAAGACAAAGAAAGCAATATGAGGAAGTAATGAATTGAAGAGTTGCTTTTTTGAAACAATAAATACAATTGAATATCCCTAGCCAAGCTTCTCCAAAAAAGAAAAGAAAATACTCAAATTTTTGCCATGAAGAATGAAAAGAGTGAAATCACTACAGACCCTGGGGAAATTCAGAAGATCATCAGCACCTACTTTGAGAATATTTCCTGAAGGTCAGGATATAGCTCAGCAGCAAAGCCGCCTGCCTGGCAAGCACAAGATCCTGAATTCAATTTCCTGTACCAAACAAAAAAGAGAGAGAATTTCCTTCCATAGAATAGAAAACAGAGATGAAATGAAATGGACAGATTCTTAGACATGTATTAATTACCAAAGCTGAGTCAAAAAGATACAAATATTTGGAATAACACAATATCAGTTAAAGAAACTGAAAACATAATTAAAAGCTTAGCAACAAAGAAAATCGCAGGTCCTGCTAGGTTCTCTGCTGAATTCTACAAGAAATCTAGAGATCATTCAATGCCAATACTTCTCCAACTCTTTAACAAAATTGAAGGGAAGCAGTCATCCTAACTCATTCCTGCAGGCAAGTATTACCCTGATACCAAAACCAGAGAAAGACCCAACCAAAAAATGGAACTGTGGGCCCATTCCCTAATGAATATAGATGGGAAAATCATCACTGAGATACTAGTGCACAGAAAGCAGCAAATCATCAAGATTATACCCCATGAGCACGTGGGATTCATCCCAGGATGCAGGAACATTTCAACATACATAAATCAATAAATTTAGTACACTATGTCAACAGTTCCAAACACAAAAAACACATGATCACCTCAATAGATGCAGAAAAAGCTTTTCATAAAGTCCAACACTCATTCATGATGTAAAAGTCCTAGAGAATGATAGAATAGATGGTCTTTAACTTAATCTGATAAAAACCATTTATGACAAACCAAAAGCCAACATCATACTAAATGGTTGAAAACTGAAAAGTTACACTGTAATATCAGGAAGAAGACAAGAATGTCCACTTTCACTATTCCTACTCAACATTAGCTCTGGAAACATTAGCCTAAACAATTAGAAAACAGGAAGAAAAAAAGAATAAGGGTAGGAAAGCAGGAAGTTAAATTATCACTATGCATGGATGACATGATACTCTGTATAAAACTGCCCAAAACTACACCAAAGACTTCCAGATTGAATAACCAAATTCAACACATCTAGTATGTGCTGGATACAAATTCAACACTCAGAAATCAATAGCATTCCTGTACATCGGTAACAGACCCACTAAGAGAGAAATTAGGGATAATACACCTTTCATAATAGCATCCATCAAAATGAAATTCGTAGGAATTAATCTAACAAACCAATTAAGAAATCTATACATTGAAAATTATAGTATTCTATAAACAATGATCAAAGATGGTATCAGAAAATGTACAGATATCCCTTGCTCATGAATATGAAGAACCAACACTGTGAAAATGGCCATGCTCCCAAACCTGTTATACAGATTTAATGTCATCCCTATCAGAATATCATTACCATACCTCAGAGATCTTAGAAAGCATTTGTAGAATTCATTTGGAAAGAAGAGATCTAGACTTACAAAGGAAATCCTGGGCAACAAAGGGAAGTCAGGAGGTCTCATAATCTATGACTTGAAATTGCACCACAAAGCTACTATGAGAAGAGCAGCAGGGCACTGACCAGAAAATACCAGACCTGAGGATCAATGGAGCAGATTAGAAAATGCAGACAATGCTACAAACACAGCCACCTTATCTTTGATAAAGGGGCCAAGCCTGTTCCTTGGAAGAAAGCCACTTTAATAAATGTTACTGGAAAAACTGGCACTCCCCTTGCTGAAGACTGAAAGTAGAACCATGTTCAACACAACACACTAAACCAAAGTCAAAATGTATCAAAGATCTTAACAGTAAAACAGAAACACTAAATCTACTGGAGAAGAAATTAGGTAGAAATGTTGAAGATATATGGGTTGGCAGAGAGTTCACGACCAAACCCCAAACTGCATGGGAAGTACCTCAAAGAATACACAACTGGGACCTCAAACATTTACAAGTTTTTCACATCAGAAGAAATCAGCAACAGAGTGAAGACAACCGATGGAGTGGGAAAAAAATTTCAGCTAACTGTCCCTTCAAGGAAGGACTTGTATATAGAACATATTAAGAATTGAAAAAAATTAGGCCCCCCAAATTCAAGACCCAATCCAAAAATGGGCATTAGAGATTAATGCACACTTCTCAGATGAGGATAAAAAGTATATGAAAACAATTTATAATCATTTAAGAGAATAATAAATGCAACCAAAAATATGAAAAAAGGTTCAACATCATTATTTATGCAAGAAACCCAAAGTGAAGCTACACTGTCAGAGAGGATGGCTATCCTCAAAACATCAGCCAGTAACAAATGCTGGTTTGGCTGTGGGGAAAAAGGGCCCATTCCCCACTGCTGGTGGGAGTGTAGAATGATACAACCATTGTGGAAATCAGTGTGGAGATTCCTCACACAACTAGGATTATAGGTCCCATTTCACTAAGCTATTCTCATTCTGGGTATTTTCCTAGAAGAATTAAAAACATCATCCAACAGTGATATATGTGCACCCATGCTTATAGCAGCACAACTTGTCATAACTAAATCTTGTAAACAACCTAAATGTCCATTAACTGAGGAATGGATAAAAACGATGTGTTATTTTTATACAATGGAGTATTACTCAGCTATAAAGAAGGAGAAAAGAAGCACTTTATATCAATGACAAGAATTGCACAAGTGCTCTGAAATTTGCAAAATCTATAAAAGTACTCAAACTGTTTCATATCATGAAAGCAGCATGGTATTTAGAAAAAAGCAACTAAAGATATGGATACATCAGTGAGGTAGAATTACAAAAAGAAACACGTCTACCTCCCTTTACCTACCTATCCATGTATCTACCTATCTAGGTATCTATCTATATATTTAACTATCTCATTATCATCTATTCTTTTTATCACAAGATTTGTTTAGAAATTCACCAAATATTAAATTACATTATTCACAGTGAAAGCAAACTACTCTGAAAACTGATACTAAGTGAGCACACACATCTGTCACAATTTTAAAATGTAAAAGCAATGAATGAAGCAAAAACATGTTTTCAATATTGTACATTGAGATGCATTGGAAAGAGGAAAAAAAGGTAAATGGTGGATATCTTTGTCCAACCTAGAAATACATATGCATTTCTGTTTAAGTATAATTTATGTAAAGATATTTACAACATGCACAACCCCAGTAAATCATTTTTAAAACACTTGTTCAAAAATATTTTCCTTCCCTTAACAAGCAAAACATTTTTTTCACAAATTAGGAAACCATTCCTAGGGCAAAAATTGATGAAGGTTAACTCATCAAATAAAGTATCCTTAAGATAACGCACAAAATGCCAGCCATCCACATGTTAGTGAAGGATGTGTCTGTACATCAACCTGGTGCAGTTTGTTTAACTCCAGCTAAGTCCAGGTGTCCAAGGTAAAGGTTAAGGAAATATTTCTTCCCCGCAGGGCTGGTTGAAAATGCCCATTATTTTGTTGCATTAAGTAGTTTGACAATGTACATAAGACAATTTCAAAAGTATGTAACTTTGAACACAGCCATTTTACTGTTCCACATTCTTTGGCTTTAATCATGATCCTTCCTCTAAGTGCCCCAAAGCTATTGTCCTCCTTAGATGAGGGCCCATCCACCATTCAGAATCCACTTCCCCAAAGCACATTTCAGGGCATCCTATACTGAGGATTATGTCCTGATCAAATAAAATCCTTCTTATAGTTTTCAATAAGTAATATAAGTAATTAATTCTCTCACAGGGTTTAACAGATTTTGATCAATGTTCTCTCAAACACTCAAAAATAGTTCTGTTCTGTCATCAACAAGAAACTCTCAAGAGCAGGAACCAGAATCACAGTCTGTATATTAAGCACACTGGTAACAACACATGTTTTTGAAAATGATGGAAGGAAATCACACATTCAGGGTAGAATGACAAATATCTGTAATGCCAGTTGCTCAAGAAGCTTAGGCAGAGAACATTCACAAGTTTCAGATTTTGCTGGTAGCATAACCACAGTAGTAATCTCTGTCATGTAAATATGGGGAAAGGGTCTAGGAGTAAGTTAAAAGCAAACATCTGCGTGTTATAGGAAGTATGAGATAGGTAGGGACCCCATTAACACAAGGAAAAGACTCAAATCTCTTCCTCTGCTTTCCCCGCTACCCAACAGGGTGTAGCCTTAAATAGAGTACACATACAGCTTTTGAATAAAGGGTCTAGATTCACAAAAAACAAAAGCCACTTTCACCAAGTTTACAGCAAAGTTTAAACAAAATATTTAGCAATTAATCTAACAAAGAGAGGAAAATATTTATATATTGAAAATTACACTACTCTGAAGAAAGGAGATTGAAGAGGATATCAGAAAATGGAAAGATATTTCTTGCTCATGGATAGAAAGAACCAACATTGTGAAAACAGCCATACTTCCAAAACTGTTATACAGATTTAATGCAATCTGAATCAAAATACAATTAGCAGACCTCACAGAACTAGACAAAATGCTCTGAAAATTCATCTGGAACCAGAAGAGATCGAGAAGAGCAAAGGCAATCCTGGGCAAGAAAGACACATCAGGGGTATCACAATCCTTGACTTGAAATGATGCTACACAGCTACTGTAATAAACTCAACATGGCAATGGCAAAAAAAACAGACCTGAAGATCAATGGAACAGGTTAGAAGATGCAGACACCACTACAAACACACTCAGCCATCTTATCTTCGGCAAAAGGGCCAAACATGTTCACTGGAAGAAAGATAGCCTCCTTAATAAATGGTGCTGGAAAAACTGGCTCTGTACATACTAAAGACTTAAACCAGACTCATGTCTTTCACAGTGCACTAAAGTAAAGTCAAAATGAATCAAAGATTTAAATAGTAAGACAGAAACCCTAAATCTTGTGGAAGGGAGTGTAGGTAGAAATCTTGAAGACAGGGGTGGGCATATTATTCATGAACAAAACCCACAATGAATGGAAATACCTCAAAGAATCAATGACTGGGATTCCATCCTATTAAAAAGCATTTGTACTTCAAAAGAAATCACCAATAGAGTGAAAAGACAACCCACAGAGTGGAAAACATTTTAGCTGTCTGTTATGGTTTGTGTCTACCTGTCCCCCCAAAGCCTCATGCAGTCATGGAGCAGGGATTTGTATTTTTTCATTGTCTCATGGTGCAATTCTGGGACTATGGGTGTGAGTGCTGCACCCGCCTGGGGCTAGTACCCTGCATACCATATAAGGCAGGGAAGGAGGCTTGCTGCTGCTCCTCCTATTTTGCTCTTGTCCCTTTTGCTGTTTTTCATTTCCATGAACTGTTGCCCTCTGCCATGTGCCAGCCTGCCTGGGAGCCAGCCGAGTATGGACTGAAACTTGAACAAACTGTGAGCTAAATAAACCTTCCCATCCTTAAATCTGGGATCGGGTAGTTTCCCTGAGCAACAACAGAAAAATAAGCAAGACACTGTCCCTCATACAAAGGATTCCTATCTAAGACAAACGTAGAATTGAAAAACCTCAGATCCCCCAAACTCAAAGACTCACTCCAAAAATAGGCATCTGTGATGAATACATAGCTCTCAGATGAACACATATAACTGACAAATAAACACATGAAAACATTGCTCAACATCACTGGTCATTTGAGAGATGCAAATTAAAACTACACTGAGATTCCAACTCACCCCAGAAAGAATGGCTGCCATTAAGAAATCAACCAGCAACAAATGCTGGAGGCACTGTGGGGAGAAAGGAACCCTTCTCCACTGTAATCTCCAGTGTAGACTGGTACAACCACTGTGGAAATCAGTCTGGAGACTCCTCAAAAAAATCAGGATTATAGGTCCCATTCAACCCAGCCTTTCCCTTTTCTGGGTATCATGTCTGAAGAATTAAAAACATTGTAGCACAGTGATATATGCGCACCCATATTTATAGCAGCACAATTTGTCAAAACAAAATCTTGGAAACAAGACAAATGCACATCAACTGAAGAATGGATAAGAGAATTGTGGTATTTTCATACAAAGGCGTATAGAAAGATAAACTCGAGGCTTTCATATAGGTAAATGAATAGAACTAGAGACCATATTTATAAGTAAAATAAATCAGACCTGCATGTGTAAACACCCTATTGTATCCCTCGGATAAGAATCCGTAAGAGTAAATAAGACAGGAAGGTAAAACAGATAATGTGAAAAGGAAAGAAACTGCTCAATAGGAAAGAACAACTGGGATGAGGGAAAGGAGAAAAAAAAGGAGGAAGGGAAATATATCAACACACACACACACACACACACACACACACAAGATAGCAAAGGTAACTGTACTAATTTCTCTAGGTTTGATTGAGAGGAACAGTCAGTGTTTAATTGTTTGATCAATCTTGTATATCTATACCTGTTAAATTAAACAACTACTTTGAAACTAAGAAGTAATACAATTGTTCATTACCTCTCATCTTGTCTTGAAATTTTGTTTTATAGTTTTTGTGTTGCTTTTTTTGTCTTTGTTTTTGTTATTTTGTTTTTCTTTTCTCTTCAAAATGAAAAAAAGAAACAGCATTGGGGAAAATCAGATAACATTCATACTGAAAATTTATCAAGTACAAAAGAAAGGGCAACATACATAACCTGATAAAGGTCATCTACAGAAAACCTACAACCAGCATCCCACTTAATGGTAAAAGAGTGAAGGTTTTCTCTCTAAGATAAGAAAGAAAGGAAATCTGTTCTTAACATTGCTACTCAATATTACTTTGGAGATTTTGGCCAGTGCAAGAAGACAGCACAACTGGAAAGGAAGAAATAAAACTGAGCCTATCACCAACCTAATTAATCAAAGAACCCCATAGGCTCTTCCAGAGAGCTTCTAGAAAAAATAGTGACTGTAATTAGGATATTAGATACAAGACCTACCACAAAATGGAAGAGAAACTAAAGACAAGAAATAAGCACATAGAAAATGCTCATTGGCCAGTATGGAAACTCTGGCCTGACCCCGTCCTGCAGCTTAGGACTACAGCTTGCAACCAGAGAGGAAGGGTCACCTGGCTTTGGACTTGACTGCTAGATCTTGCTCAGGATGAGCTCTCTGGTGAAATCATGGAGGCCATCAGCTCTGTGAAAAGTCCACCACAGCATGACATGCTGTGTCAACACCACCTTGAAAAGAACCCACAGCCACATAGAAAGCTATGTAATGGTCACAAAAAAACACAGTTGGCCATTCCTACTGTGCAGGTCCTACACGTGTTTCCTGTCTGCACCATCTGTTGACGCCACTGGTGTGCATTGCTGTGCCTGCTCCCTTGCATGGTGCCCACTGTTGCAGCCAGACCTCAAAGGCTGGAGGGGATGTGTTGGCAGATCTAGGCTCTGTGTGGCTCTAGGGTTCACATATTTCTTCATGAGTCCCACACTTGTGCTGACAGGAACAAATCTGACATAGACACAAATCTCAAATTTGGGTGAACTGGCACAAGTCTGCAATGCCAGCAACTGTGGGGACTGAAGCAGGAGGAGAAGGAGTTTGAGGTTACCCTGGACTATATAATGGCATCCTCTCTCTAAAACCACAAAGAAACAAAGTCAGTATATCAGCAAACCTCCAGAAAAACTTGCAGCCTGGAGGTGGGGTGCGGGATTTGTGTCTGTCAGTGGCACAGTGCTTTCCTAGCAAAGCCAAGGCCTTCCTTGTCTTTGATCTCTAGTGCTGCAAAACAACGTGAAAAAAGTCTTATTCTTTCAGAGATTGCAGTGTGGGTTTGATGTCATTCAATTCAGAGACATCATCGTAAATCTGACTAAAGAAGAAAGGTAACTACTTTCTGAGAGCCAGGAACCACAGAGTAGGGAAGGAGCCTAAAGCAGAGTTCAGAGGATGATTTGTTCCATCAGGTCACACTAGCACTAGCACGATTTGCAGACACATTTAGGAGTGTGTTTGCACATGTCCTGCACATCTCTCAAGCAACCAGTTGTAAACAAAAGTCTCACACGACTCCACATGATATTTTCCTTCTAGGAATATTAGTGTTCAAAGGTTGAGAATTTAAACCTGTGCGGAGGAAACTACTGGGCATGCAAAGCTTCCAGTCTGGAGTCCTTGTGTGTCTCTGGTCTTATCCATGTAGGCGGAACTAACAATTCAAACAGGCATATGACCATAGAACAGTGCTAAAACAAACTTCTTCCTACAGACAACTGGATGCATGTAGTATACTATTTTGCAACCTGATGGAGATTTCTTTATTGATTAGCAATTTCACTTGTAAGTGTTGACTCAGAGCAACCCATGAAGCACATCCACAGTAATGTGAAGATGTGTATCACATTGCTTTTGGGACATCATGCTAATAACATGTTATAGATGTTATAGATGTTATAGATGTTATAATGTTGTACATGTTATAAATGAACTAACAAAGTGTACCGTCATGACAGTTCCAGCTGCATGTGCCCAAAAATGCACGTGCTGTCTCTTCTGTCTGGAAGGAAATTGATTATTCCTGTCACTCCTTCACCTGAATCATGAACACACATGCTTCAGGTCTCATGTAAACATTACCACATCCAGACACCTCCTAACACTCCTTTGCATGGTTTTTCAACTTTCCTGAACTGCTATAAACACCAGGTTTACTTTTTTACACTTTATGCCAAGCTCTCATGCTCAGTGTAAGCGAATTTATCAATCTAAGCCTTGAGAAAATGAGGGCAGAGATGAGCTTTTGTTTTTGTTATTGCTGCCTCTTAGCATATACAGTATTTCCAAATCAAATGAGCATGTTTCACACTGCTGACTAGTGGAGGGGAAAACCCAAGAAAAGATCCTGTGAAAACCTGAAAGAAGCGGGTGTGAAACTCCCAACTTACATGAAAGAAGTGGCTTTTCAACACCGTGGTATAAAAGAAGCATTAACCAAAGGCATGTGCGTACACTGGGTATGGAGAGGGCATCAGTAAACAGTGTCAGAATATAGACAGCGAAGGGACAGGAAAACTCTGCACCCAGCTAAACCAGCAGCATTTTCACAAGATCCTCTTTTCTCCAGTCCCCTAGAATGAAGTCTGATATTCTGTCACTTTGCTCTGTGCAGTCCAGGAGCTAAGAATGGTGAGGCTGTCTCTAGTTTTGAAGGTTTGTCTTTTAGGTTATTTAGTAAGAACCCCTGACATGAGAATGTGGAGCTTCCTTAGCTGTAAAGGCCCTGTTTCAGGAGATGCAGATTTTGTGCAGTTCTGTGTCACCTTGGAGGTTGAGGCCATCTGCTCCTCTTGCCAGGGTCGCCAGCCACCCTAGCTTGTCATCCTTATGATGCAGCCGACACTCTGGGACTCCAGGAACCCCCACACCTCCTTGGCTGTTTTTGCAGTGTCTGCCAAAAGCCCCTCACTAGCTGGGTCTCTGCCTGAGGTCTGTGAGCACCTTTTAGGCTACTTGGCCTCAGGCGGTAGTGGGACCACCGTGGGCCATCTCTGGGTCTGCACGTGAATGACTCTCACTATGGGGTGTTGAGCTGGAAGCAGACTGGATGATGCTGGGGCTCAAGCTCCCAGGGGGGAACCTGGAGAGGGAAACTGGAGAGACCCCACCTAGAGAGGGAACCTGGAGACCCCACCTGGAGCAAAGGTCTCAGATGCCTCTCCACTGCCACCCAACTCCTGGTACTGAGAGTGAGGCTAGAGTCCTGCCAGGGTGGGCAGGGGTGCCTAGACCCCAACCCAAGCCAGGACCCCATGACAGGCTGCACTCACCTGCCAAGCCCAGACGACTGCCTGTCATCTTCAGCTGGCTAAGGCTCGGTAGGTGCACCCCTGGGGCACAGGAGGTGGGGTCAGCTAGGCCCTGGGACACTCACTTCCCCGCCTCCTTCTCTGGGCAGAAGCCTGTCTTCATGTCATCCAGGGAACAGCAGGCACCAGAGGGGCCACTCCTGGGGCCCTGAGTATCACTGACAACTAGTAGGCCTTACTCCTCAGTGCCTGCTGCCCTGAGGGCTTCCTCCCTCCCACACCTTGCCAGATGGAGAAAGTGCACTGTTTAGGCAAGTGGCACTGGGCTGTCCCTGTAAGACCACAGGGCCACCTGACTGACCTGCAGGATGCAGCTTAGGGAACAGAGTTAGGCTTGTGAAGGTGGGGTTGGCCTGAGTGGCCCCCCACCTGCCCACAGGTGCCCAGGTGCCCCTGCCATGGTCTACAGTCTCTGCCAACATGCAGCAATAGGGCTAGGAATATAGCTCAGTGGGATAAGCGCTTACCTGGAAGCCTGAGATCTTGTGTTTGACTACCGGTACCAAAAACAAAACCATGCAGCAGTAGTAACCCACTGTGGGGGTCCCAGATGCTGGACTCCCTTCTGTCTTGGTAGGACCAGGCACCATGGAGAGAAGGGTACAAGGTGGGCCGTGGGGCTCGCGGGCAGGGCGAGGGAGTATGCAGGCGACTGTGTGAACCATCAAGAACTTGAGGATCAGTTGCAAAATAGACAACAAGATGAATCACACTGGGACACATTTAGCCCCACGGGTAATCAGAGAGATGCAAACAGCCCACAGCAACCCTGGACAGCCAGACTCTTCCGTGTTAGGGTGGCTGACGCTATCTGAATATGGTCTGTGGTGTAAGGGCCAAGTATCAGTGTCACTTCCTAACCAAGTTCATGGTACCCTGGGTGTGTAAGAGGGTGTCTGAGGTTGATAAGAAGCATGCAGAGCCAGGCATGGTAGCACACACCTGTTATCCCAGCACTCAGGAGTTTGAGGCAGGAGAGTCACCATGAGTTTAAGGGCAGCCTGGACTATATAGTGAGTTCAAGGCCAGTCTAAACTGTAGAGTAAGACCATTACTCAAGGAAGGAAGGAAGGAAGGAAGGAAAGAAGGAAGAAAGGAAAGGAAAGGAAGGGAAGGGAAGGGAAGGGAAAGGAAAGGAAAGAAAGAAGGGAGGGAGGGAGGGAGGGAGGGAGGGAAGGAAGAAGCAGAGGAAGAAGCATCCCTAGTACTGGTGGAAACTGCATTGGAGATTCTCAAAAAGATTAGAAAAATAAGCTTCCCACTTCCGTGCATTTGTGGATGTGTGTGTGTCTGTGTGGGTGCATATGTGCATCCATATAAGATGGGGCAAAGATGAAGCCTATACAAGCAGCACTCATGGATAAAGCGGCCTCTGGGAAGGATTTATACGGGTTCTTTGTACTAGTCCTGCCACACATCTGTGAATTTAAAATTAGTTCAAGATAAACCTTGAGGTTCAATGACTTGCCCTCACTGGACACTGTTTCAGCCTTTGCTACTCTGATGTGGGTGCGGCCTTGAGCACAGGGTCCCTCTGGACGGCAGCTGAGGAATGTGGACCATGGGCTCATCCTCTGGCTATACCTAGCAGGCACAATCTCAGTCCTGGGTTGACCCTGTGGAAAGGAATGTGCGGCAGGGCAGCCAAGCAGCTCTCACTGAAGTTCCCAGGCTGTGCTCGCGGGTGTCCACACACATCTCCAGCATCTGCACACTCTGGAGGTCATCCACCTGTGCCCGGGCCTGCTACAGAGATCAGTGGGTGTCAGTCCCTAGCCCTGGCTTCCCCCGTGCCCTTGGCTGTGGGACTCAGAGATGGCTCTGGGCAGGGGACAGTATTCCCTGCATCCCCTGCCTCATCTGTGTGGGCCTCGGCCGGGACACTGAGCTGGTAGTACGCAGGTGGATACCATCTGAACAGAGGCTGGAACTGCTGGGTGGGTGCTGCTGCCGGAGAAGGGACTGTGCTTGGGCTGCTGGCCTCTAGATGAGGCCTTTACCCAAAGGCCACAATCTAGCCCAGACCTCTGCATGAGAAGGACACATGCATCTGTGAGCCTCAGGGGTGCTACTGGTCTCGGCTGTCCCAGACCTCCTGGATGATGCTTTCTCTCCGTGTGTGAAATGCGTGATCTCCCAGATGCTAGACTCCCTGCCCAGGGTCAGTGGGCAACTTAGAGGGTTTGTGATGGACCAGGTGGGTCATTCAGAGGGAGGAACCAGGTGGTGCCTGTAACCACCATGTCCTTTCCTCTCCCCGGGTGGCCCATCATGGGTGGCAGGCTGTGGATACTGGGAGCTGCTGTTTCTGTGGTATGCCTGGGAAGATCTTCTGGGCCTCAGGCCAGGGTGAACCTTGGGATCCCACAGCAGGTTTGGGGAAGCCTCTGTCTATGCCAGATGCAGTCAAACCTCAGGTATAGCCCCTGGTTGCCCACTCCTTCCTGACATGGGGCCCCTGCCCCCCAGTACCCTGTGGTCTGGGTGTGCACTGCCCCTGCGTCTGCTTCGAGGACAGTGGCATGGGCAATACTCTAGGACCCAGCCCAACTCTGCCCTGTCTGTTACCATGCTTGGAGATATGCGTGTCACCTGGTTGCCAGTGCTTTTGGGCCTTGTAGGAGCCTCAAAGGGGTGGGAGGTGGAGGGCACCCACCTGTGGGAGCTATGCTGAGGGCAGCTGCAGATATGCAAAAAGGGGCCTGGGAAGTCTACCTATGCAGGCCCTCACACTTACCAGGTGGGCAGGGGAGAGGGGCTCTTCCACCCGCCGCTCCCTGTGGGTATCCTGGGGCCTGTCCAGGATTTTGCTTTGTGGGCAGAGATTGTGCGGGCCCTGCCAGCTCAGTTCCCACAGCTGAACATTAGCTGAGTGTGGCCAAGGCCCTGGGCATCCATCCCTGGCGGAGTCCATCCACACACAACCTGCAGGGAGGGCAGAGTGTAGGGTCCTGCCTGCTGCTGCTGCCTACATCTGTGGCCTGGAGGGCCCCAGCTACATGAACCTCCCAGTGCCTCCCATTTCTGCTTCATTTCCTTTGGTGCAACAGGATGAGTGCCAGTTCCACACTCCCCACTGGGGCCCAAAGCTGTGAGCCTGGGTAAGCTAGACCAGCTGCCCAGGTGGTGACCATCTGTTGCTGACAGGCACCCAGGCTGGGGCTCTTCTCCACGGGATGCTCTGTACTAGGGTCTTGGGCACCCACCATGTGCTCCTGCATTAGCCAAGTCCTCACGCACATGCAGCTGCCTTCCACTGTGGGTCAAACATCCAGGAATGGGGGCAGCATGTGTCCACAGGTGACCCCTGGGAGACAGGGATTGGGTTAGGCTTCTGGCCAGGTCAGAGGAGTTGGGTTGCGACCTGGCCCTGAGCTGCCTGTGATGACTGAGCAGAGGGATCCGCCCAGCTGAGGAGGAAGAAGACAGCAGGGGGTGACCCAGAGGCTCCCCTGGGTGCAAATGAGAACTTGGTCCTCATCAGATCCCATTCCCTCTATTCCTGAAAGGGCCCCAGGAGGCTCTGGATGTCTCGTGTCCACCAGCTCCCCCTGTATGCTGTCCCTCCTGGGCGCAGCCTCCAGCAGTGGCCTCACATGCCCCTGCTCACCTGCACCAGCCTCCTTAACACAGAGGCCCGTGCCCAGCCCCAGACCACCACAGGCTCTCGGGTAGGCCAAGGATCTGCTCAGAGGGCTCAGCATCTCCTATTCCTCTGCCCTGCATCCAGGCTTGGCTAACCTCTTACTCCTGCGCACCCTTCCAAGATCTATTTCTGTGACCTGGCTGGGCCTGTGTTACAGCGCAGGGTTGGAGGATGGCCCTAAATTGCCTGTGAAGAAATCGGTGAATGTGGTGGATCACCTGCTTCATTTATTAGAATTATTCATGCTCTCCCTCAGGTCTGCAGCCCCAGAGTCAGAAGTGTGGTCAGCAGGGCTGTGGTTGAGCAGTGGGAGGGAGAAGGTGTCCAGACTCACGGCCTCAGGGGCCCAGGCTACAAAATGAGCAACTCGTCAAAGCCCACAGAAGAGTCTCATGGCCTTTCAGCCAGCACCTCTGCCATTGGTTGTTTTTCCCCACTGGAGCAAGCACTGCCAGGCAGGAGGAGGCTCCACTGTGGCCCCTGAGCCACAATCATTGGAGGTCTGTGCCCAAGGGCAGCTGGTCAGCTGTTGCCACAGCTAGGTCTGTGGGTCTGAGTGCCACAACCTTGGTATCCAAGGTCAGTGGTGGCGACTGCAGGCCCATAAGCCCCCATTAGCTCCAACCCAGACCCCAAACTACTGCTGTGGCTGGAGCCTGCCATAGCCCCACGTATGCTGTTGCTCTGGAAGCCTCCAAGTCCCCCAAGTTGAAAACCGGGGCCTCTCAATCTCCACACCTCATGGTGGGGTCAACCCCTGGCTCATCGGCTTTCTTCCCTCTCTGCTGAGGGCTGGCCTGGAGCCCCCGAGTTGGTCCCTGCCTCTTTGACCTCCAGGGGAGGTCTTGAGGCTTTTCTGGTACTGATGGGGGTCTCCTCCAAGCAAGGCCAGGGGAGATGAGCATTTTAACCAGGTCCCACCTTTGACATCTGGGCTCGGCCCAAGTGCCCCAACCCTGAGATCCTCTGTTGAGGGTGCACACTCCACACCGGGCTGTTTTTCCAGCAGCGGATCCAGGCTGCAGGGCAACAGGGGTGGGACCTTACAAACATTCTCAAGTAGAGGCACCCGAGCTTAGGCTCAGAGCCCCGCCCCTTAGAAACGGTTTCCGGGGCACGTGTCCCAGGAGTGGTGCTGTGATTCCAGAGCACCTTCCATGTTGGAGGGTTGCGCCGTGGCTGCCTGCAGTGCAAACTCTGGAACAAGGTCCCCGCCATGCCCATTGGGCTTTTGGTATCTACTTCCTAGCTGCGTGTACGCGAGCTGGGCTCAGATTCGGGACCGCACGTGGGCGAGTGCTGTAGTCCCCCTCGGCCTCCCGGTAACATTTCTCGGTTTTCTAAAAGGATATACTTGGACATTTATTTTTTAATTTAAAACATGTTAAAAACACTATAGAGGAAGCATCTGTGCTTGGGCTCGGGGGAGACTTTACTTTGCTTCCCATGCAATTTTTGGGTTGGACTTGCGGGGTGCACTGGGAGTTGCAGCAGGAGAGGAACCTGGGATGTTTTGCCCAAGCTGGGCTTCAGACACCCCTGAAAGCAGAGCAGCCACGTCCTCAAGGCCCAAGCCCAGAGTGTCAGAGGTGCTGGCTGTGCCGCCACACTCAGCTTCCAGGGTGCTGGCCTGGCTGGCGGCTCCAGAGCATGTCCGGAAACCCAGGCGTGGCCCACCCATTGCTGAGGAAGCCTTGTATCCTCCGCACCCCCGAACTTAGGTCCACCCTTCACGCCTCGCTGGGAAGCAGCACAGTAGGGCATGGCCGGATGGCCCAGAGGCGGGCCTCGTTAAAACGTGGCCAATGGTAGGTCGTGCTGGGATGACTGACGGGCTCGGGGCGGACCTGGGCGGGGCAAGCACAGGGCTGACTGAGTACTTGCTGCCAGAGTCCAGAGCCCGCATCCAGAGTTGAACCAGGGAAAGGTGAGTGCGGGTGGTTGGGGACGTGGGTGATGGCCGGGGCCGGGCTGGGGCCGTGTCTACCTACCACCCTTCCCCCGCACTGCATGCTGCCTGCGCCAGTGGACGCTTGTGGGCAGGGATGCCTGTGGGGGCGCTGTCGGCCTAGTCATGCTGGTCAGCGCTGCTTCACCGCAGGCGCTTCTGGCCAGGGCTTTTTGCCTACCCAGCAACTTCTAATTTGGGTGTGTGTTTGGGAGCAGCTCCGTTACCTCACAGGCCAGGAAGTGCAGCAGGGTGAGGGGAGGCCCTAAGCCAGCTGGAGGTGCCACAGGTGCCGCCTTCCCGGTCAGGGCCCCTCCAGCCATCCTGTTCGGTGGCGTCGGCCTGAGCTAGTCCTCCTCGCAGGTGGGGCAAGAATCCCCAGTGCCCTGAGCATCAGCCCCTGGAGGAGCCATGACGGAGTACAACCTTGTGGTGGTGGGAGCAGGAGGTGTGGGGAAGAGTGCTCTGACCATCCAGCTGATCCAGAACTACTTTGTGGAAGAGTATGACCCCACCATAGAGGTGAGCCCTGGTCACGGCCTGGCCCTGGAGTGTCCCCAGCCCTGCAGGTGGCAAGTGCCTGGCTTCCTTATTCACTGCAGAGGCAGGAGATGTACACAGAGGGGCTTTTCCAGCAAACTCACAACTGTAGGAACAGCAGTTTGCTGAGCCCAGTTCTATTGCAGGACTCATACCGGAAACAGGTTGTCCTTGATAGAGAGACATGCATGCTGGACATCTTGGACACAACCGGTCAGGAGGAATATAGTGCCATGCGGGACCAGTACATGCGCACTGGGGAGGGCTTCCTTTGTGTGTTTGCCATCGACAACACCAAGTCTTTTGAGATCATCCAACACTACAGGTGAGCCAAACCGTGTGGCTGGCCCCAAAGCCCTGGGGCAGAGGAGCTTCCTGTTGATGTTCTGGATGCAGCCATGCTTGCCCCTGCCTGTGCATTATGGCTCACATCGTCCCTTCTCACAGGGAGCAGATCAAGCGGGTGAAGGACTCAGATGATGTGCCTATGGTGCTGGTGGGGAATAAATGTGACCTGGCTGCACGCACTGTGGAGTCTCGGCAGGCCCAGGAGCTTGCCCACAGTTACAGCATGCCCTATGTCGAGACTTCAGCCAAGACCCGCCAGGTGAGCCCCTTCCCTCCCCTCCTCTCCACTGTCCAGGGGCTCCCCCACCCCACCCCAGCCAGGGAGCAGCACTCGGAGCCCGTCTCCCTCAACACAGGGCAGCCGCTCTGGCTCTGGCTCCAGGTCCTGGACACTCTGGGACCCCCTGGGACCCATGTGACCCATCGGCCCCTGTGCTGTAACTCTCCCTGGACGGCATGCAGTGAGGGAGGTGAGGGTTGGGATGTGGGCTCATGCCCTGCAGTCCTGGGCTGACACAGCTGTGGGGGAGGGGGAGGCCATGGAGAGAGCTGCTCTGAGCCAGGCTGGAGTGCTGACCCGGGTCCCAGCCCTTCCTGTCCCCAGAGTCCCATGGGTACATAAGTCCTGAGCCTTTAGTGGGGTCCCTAGGGACACAAGCTACATCTCCGATCAGAGCTCAGTAAGGGTATTTAGGCCCTGAGCCAGATTCAGGTCTAGGATGGTCCTGGGCCGCTCTGACCTCTTGGGGGACCCAACGTAAGCAATGGTTCTCGGTATCCTCTGCTAGTCCCCTAGGCAGGGTTCTCCTAATGAAGACTCTGTGTTCTCAGGGCGTAGAAGATGCTTTCTATACACTAATTCGTGAGATCCGGCAGCACAAGCTGCAGAAGCTGAACCCAATGGATGAAAGTGGGACATGTTGTATGAGCTCCAAGTGTGTGCTGTCCTGATCCAGGTAAGCAGGGAACAGCTGGCTGCCTGAGCTACAGCCCTGGCCAGCCAGCCAAGCCACACCTTAATTCTGATGTTCTCTATCTTCCGAACCTGCTGGTTCCCTTGCCTATAATCAGTGGCATCCTTTGTGCTCTGCCCTGTCCCACGTTCAGGACACAGAGGTGCCAGATGCGGGGAGGAGGTGCAGACGGAAGGAAGGAGGGAAGGAAGGAAGGAAGTGCCACTGGAACCCAGCCACCCCAAGGACAGTGGACAGAGGTGACCACAGACCCTCCCATGGATGTTTTGCAGACTGTCATGGACTGTCCCAAACACCACTGGCACCTCAGGCCCAACTCCCCTCCCAGCTTCTCTCACCTTTGATAGGTGCAGGTTGATTCACAGTAAACTGTTTGGTGGTCTGGACTGTAGTCATGGCTGCGTTAGGCAGGTGCAATGCCTGTGGCCTCACGTGAGGTATCAGGAACCTCGACCATAGGTTGGCAGCCCCACTGGTGGCTCCACCTAGCAGGGCTGGGTGGGGATCCTGCATGCTTTCCTGTCTGCTGACATCGTCCATTTTTCCTGCAGGGGACCCTCTGGTAATGGGAATTTATTGTCTTTTGACCAGGGGTGGCCTCAGGAAATAGAGTCCACGTGGAGGCTCTGGCCCCCTCCTTAGACCCTTCTTGCTAGAGTGGAGACCCATTTTCTGTGCTTTTGGCTCCTTGAAATGCCATGAGGACAGCAGAGTGAAGGACCTAGCCATGGTCTCTGGACTTGGGTATCAGCATGCTGCTTTGCCTGACCACAGACCTCTCTCTTATTGAACAAGAAGCCCAGCCCTCCAGCTCCTGTGTCTAAGAGGGAGGCAGTGGCCATCCCTTTCCTGGGATGAGCAGTTTTTCTGAGTCAGTGGAGGTCACTGTGTAGCCCATGTTGCTCTGAAAGGGCGGGGGCCACCTCCAGGATTGGCTGTGCCCAGAGGGCGCCGTTCTCCCAAGTCTTCACTCTTGACTTGTGTCTCTACACTTCAAGGCTTGGGTTCCACTTCAAGGCTTGGGTTGAGGCCAGTCTGTCTCCTCTGGATTTGGGACTGAAACAATGTGGTGTTCTGTCCCATAAGCAGGAGGACGTGGGGCCTGCTGCTGGATGGTGAGAGTGGTGGGATACCACACTCATCTCTCCCCCCGTAGGAAGTGTCTGGTTTCCCTGACCAGGATGTGAGGCTCCAAAGATCTGTCCTGGTGCTGAGGGATAGCTGGCCAGGGGCAATCCTGGCTCCTTGGGGCCAGCAGGCTGGAGGTACCTTTTGTCTTGTCTCTGGGTCTTGAGTGCACTGGGTGGGTCCTGTTGACTGGGCTTGGTGATGTAGGGCTTGGGCCTAGGGTAAGCAGAGCAAATGTTGGTCTGTGGGATTTAGGGAGAGAATCTACTGAAGTAGCCAGATGCCCTGTGGGTTGGTCTGATGGGACACTGGAGAGCAGACTCTGTGGAGGTTCTCTTTGCCTCTGTCAGCCTCGGGGCTTGGGAAGG
The DNA here is from genome assembly GCA_004027595.1 of Dinomys branickii. NCBI lineage: Eukaryota > Metazoa > Chordata > Mammalia > Rodentia > Dinomyidae > Dinomys > Dinomys branickii. The sequence continues at coordinate 108,435 of PVLD010005168.1, forward strand.
ACTGGGCTCCCAACCTAGGGGCTGTTAGCTCTGGGTCAGTGGCCAGTGAAGGCCAGGCTGACCTTGGCAATGGTCTCTGTACTGAGGTGCTATCAGGAGCCTGGGTGGCAGGGAAACTGGCTGCTGGTTATCTTGGTTACTTTTCTTTTGTTGCTCAGACAAAACACCCAACACCCAAAATGAAGGAAGAAAGGTTTATTTAGCTTAGAGTTTGTGGAGGTTTCAGTCCATACTTGGCTCGCTCAGAGACAGAGTGGCACATGGCAGAGTGCAAACTGTTCGTGGCAGCAAACAACCAGCAAATGTGTGGAATGGCAGGCAAGCAGCCTCTCTCCTTCCCTTACATTGTAAACAGGATATCCCCCACCCAAGGGCTGTGCAGCTTTCGTACAATCTCCATGCCTTCCTCTTCCACAGGCTTAGGATGTATACAAAGTAAACAACCTGGCTTCCTGCTGAATCACTCAGCCAAACCTCTAGACTCCCCAGGTTGAGAAAATGCATCAACCATAACCCTGGTCAAGGTCAGCTTTTCTACTTAGCCCATGTGGGGCGTGGAAGCTTTGCTGCCTCCAGGTACCCACACTGGCCTGACACCAAGGACGTACGTGGCTCTCGCCTGTGGCTTCGGGCACATCACACTGCCCCTGGCTGGACCTTGGGTTCTGCAGGCTTGGGACCCCCTGCCTCACCCTGCCATAGGCTGCAGGATGCAGCCTTTGTTCAAGGGCTCAGGTGGGACAGTAGTAAAGTTACCCTGCCACCTAGATGGAGCCTTGCTTCCCAGAAGTGAGTCATCTAGGCAGTTGGCCCTCTGCCCCATCAACTGGCCCCTCCTGGCTGTCTGCCTGCTGTCCAGGTCTTGGAAGATGTTCTCTGGGGTCTTGGCTCTGGAGGTTGGAGGTGGCTCCAGACCTGAAGCACAGCCGGCCTGGCTTCTGGAAGCATCTCAGTGTGGAGGATGGGATGCTCATGGAGCGTTGGACCTGCCCACTTGGGAGAGGACATCGTTCCAGAGACCCCAGGAGGTAATTCACACTTTACTTTGGAGCTTTGTGATGATGCCCAAGGGCACTTAAGAACTATGCCCTCCTCCAGGGTCTGGTCCAGATGTGTGTCCTGTGGAAACTGACAGGGTAGGCAAAGGGTAGGACACTGAGTTCAGTGCCCAGATGCACTTTTGGCATCAGCTCCTTCCACCCGTGTTTGTGCTGTGGCCTAGTAGTACACAGAAGGCATGGCCAGCGAGAGACCCAGCAGCAAGATGCCTTCTACCTTTGTCTGTGGTGGGGGTTCAATGCACCCTGCTCATCCCACGCCTGGCCCCGGTCTCTCCATGAAAGATCTGTCAGGCTGAGCAGGGGTCATGCTGGAAGTCATAGCACTGTGCTTGGCTGGCCAGGGTCTGTCTTCCTTCCCTAGGTACCCAAGGGGCTCACAGCCAACTCTTGTGCAGTTATCCCAGTCTTGGGATGTGCTACAGGAACAACAGGCATGGGAGGACCCTGAGATCTAGGGCTTCGGTCATAGGGAGGGGAACCCAAGGAGGCCACATCTTGTGTGCATACAGCTGCTCCCAGGGTGGCACAGTGTGGAAATGCAGCTCCCAGTGCCTGGACTGCAGATGGTAGATGTCTCCAACTGTCTTGACATAGCATACTGCCCAGCCCTAGGGGGCCTGCAAACCTCCCCCTTCCAGCTTCTGTACACATGGACTTAAGGGCTGTCTTGGTTACTTTTTTCTTGTTGCTGAGACAAAATACCCAATGCCCAAATTGAAGGAAGGAAAGGTTTATTTACAGTTCATGGAGATTTTAGTCCATACCTGGCTGGTTCTGAGGCAGCGTGGCGCATGGCAGAGGGCAAACATTCATGGCAGCAGAGCCCAGCAAATTAACCAGAGCAAACAGGAGGAACGGCTGCAGGCAGCCTCTTCTCTTCCCTTACCTTGTAAACAGCCTACCCCCCCAGGGTGTGTGTAGCTCTCACACAGTCTCCATGCCTTCCTTTTCCACAGGTGCAGAATATATACAAAGTAAGCACCCTGGCTTCCTGCTGAACCACTCAGCCAAACCTCTAGGCTACCCAAGTTGACACAATGTATCAACCATAACAAGGGCAGAGCACAGGGCTCCTTTCTCGGATTGAAGGACAAGGAGACCATACTTGTCTTCCCAGGTGTCCTTAGCCCAGGTCCCTGGACTCCACTTGCTGGCTGCTGGTGTTCACAGTAAGAGCAAGAGGACAAACTGGAGATGCCCTCTCCAGGTGCCCATGGCTTGAAGGAGGTGGAAGGGGAAAGGGCCTATAACCTGAGTCTGGCTGGACATGTTCTCTCACAATGTCCTGGACTGGTTGCCCGCCTCCGTGGGGCAGTGAGGAGCGACCATGTGGGTGGGAAGGCTGCATGGAACCAGGGCCATTGCTGTACAGGTCTAGGGGATGGAAGGAGCTGGAGGTATGCACTGTCTCCTGACCTTAGACAGGTGAGGAGACTGGGGGCAAATACTGTCACCTAGCACTCACCAGACAGGTCAGAGGAATAGCACAGAGGTGTGTGTGACCTGCACAGGGACGTTCCACAGGGCCCATGCTGGAGAGATAGAGGTCCAGTTCAGATTGTCCCCCATAATCCTCAGGGAACCTCTGTGGTGGCTCAGGATGAGGTGGTAGAGAAAGCAAATGGGCTGGCTTAAGTCAGCCTCACTGGCCAGTGTGGCCAATATCAGGCCTGGCTGTGTAAGTCACCCTGGCAGTTGTCTGCTTACCTGCAATCCATATGGGGACTATCACGGGACAATGGCAACTTGGCTTACATCAGGAGGTGACTCCTACAAGGACCAAAGTCATCGGGGTGTGACACAGGCCTATATTCCTAGTATTCAGGGAGACTGAGGCAGGAGGATCTTAAATTTGTCTTTTCTGGGCAATTCAGGCCGTTTGAAGATAAACAAATACAAAAAAAGCCTGGCAGCATAACTCAGTGGTGGAGGACCACTGGATTCAATCCCCTAGCTGCAAAGAGAGAAAAAAGCCAAGGTCACCTCTGGGGCTACAGTCCTCCTGCACTGGGGCTTGGACCTCAAGCGTGTGGCCTCTGTGTCCTTACTCACAGAGCACCAAGATTGCTGGGTCTGTGAGCTGGTCCAGGCCGAAAATACTCTCTAAGGCTCCACACTGTGGAGCTGGGAAGGCAGGTGCAGGAGTTGGGGGGCTGGAGGGAGGGAGGGTCTGACAGTGGGAAGGGGGTGACAAGCCAGGGCCCCTACCCCATTACACGCTGCCCTGAGGAATCTGGCTCCCACTGAGCTGGAGAGTCCTCTACTAAGTTCAAGGCCAGACAGTAGTGAGAACCTCTCTCAACGCCCCCACAAAAAAACAAGCTAGGACAGCAGGCTACCTGTGGTCCAACCCAAGGTGAGGCTGCATTCCCATCCTGAGCTGCCCGCACCTCTAGGACCCCTTAAAGGCATAGACACACCCAGACTCCATGCCTGGAACATGCTTCTCAAGGCGCTGCCCTGCCCTGGCCAGCTCTAGGTTACCCTATAGGTGACTATAGGTCTCGGGTGGCTTGCGGAGGCTCAGGGGTCCCTCATCTTGCTACCTTCTCTGCAGACTCTGCCGGGTCCCACCCTCATCTTGGGGAGCACGTTGTTCCCTACAGCCATTCTTGGGAGAGACCAGTGTGGGCGGAGCTACCCCTGCCAGGCTTGGGACTCCCTGTCCCTCCAGGACACCGGCAACCTTAGACATTTGCATACCCCTCCTTTGTCTCTCCTCCCAGTGGGCTGCTAACTCCCAGAGGTTCTAAGGGTGCTTCAAAGGAGTCCTGCTGCATTTTCCTCAGAGGAAGGCCTCTCTCTAGGGATGACAGTGGTGCCCTACCCTGAGCTTGGCCCCTTGTAGTGTCCTTCCAGGACCTGCTCCTTGGGGAGCCCACCCCATTTCTGATCCCACAGTGGGCAGAGAGGGCAGTTTGTGCCTAATCTCAGGTGGCCAGGGTGACAAGGTGGGGCTGCTGGCAACCCTGTGCAGCCTGGGTGCTGAGTCCAACTGAGTAGGGGAGGGAGGGAGGGAGGCCAGCCCTTGAGCCCAGAGAGGGGCTTGGGGAGTAGGGGATTAGACTTCTACAGGGCCCTGCCCTGTTCCCTGGGTACTGAATGCGGGGGTGGGGGCTGGGGTGCTTGGGACCCTGTAGCCCTGATATCCCCACACCTCAGGTCTCGTTGGGCTGCAGATGGGCCTCCCAGGGCTCATGCTTCTCATTTCTACAGCTGTTCTTTTTTTTTCCTTTTTGAGACAGGGTCTTGCTGTGCAGTTCAGGCTGGCCTTGAGCTCACTTTGTAGCCCGGGCTGGTCTTGAACTCACAGCCATCTTCCTGCCTCAGCCTACCGAGGGCTGGGATGACAGGCGTATGCCACCACGCCTGGCCTCTATAGCTATTTTGCTTCCAGAGAGCCTGCCTTGTAGCCAACCACCCTTCCACGTTAAGTTACTAATCCTAATGAAACGGTTCTAGAGCAGTCTCTGCAGTTTTCTAAGCATAAGATGACTTGCTTGTAGGGTGTGGTGGTACAGCCTGTCCTCTCAGCACAGGGAGGCTAAGGCAGGAGGGTCATCCTGAGTTTCAGGCCACCTGGAACTATATAGCAGGACTCTGACTCAAAACAGATTTACCTGGAATACGCTGCAAAGACAATAATTTTATTTCTTTTTCAATCTGTTTAACAATGACTTATTTTCTTACCTGTTAGACCTACATTTCTGCCTCCAGATGTGAGAGTGGATGGTGTGATTTCTTCAATGTTTTCACAGAAATAACTTCTGTATTTCACAGGTACCAAAGAATGCTGTTGATTTTTCTCTTAGTTTTAGAGACTTGTTTCTATTTAGCAGGGTTTTTGCAGTCTGTGAAGGCGTCTGCTTCTTCCTCCTCTGCTCTTTGCTCTGGGGTGTGCTAATGTAATCTGTGGTGATGGCTCAGTGTCCAGTATCCCTTCATGAGATGATGGGTGTTTTTAATACCTTGCCCAGCTGTCTTACTTTTCTTGTTGCTGAGGCTAAATACCTAACACCAAAAGTTAAAGGAAGAAAAGATTATTAGGTTCAGTTTATAGTGGTTGCAGTCCATGGTCGGCTGGCTCCAAGGCAGGGTGGCATGGTAGACGGGTATTACAGAGAAGAAATAGTCCATGGCATGGAAGGTGGAGGGCAGAGGGCAGCAAAAGCAGCAAGCAACAAGCAGCTTTCTGTCCCTTATATTCTATCCAGGGTAGTTGCCTTTGGAGAAGTATCCCTCGTTCCCTAGGAGAGCCTTCCCATTATTCAGGCCAGAACTATGCTAAACTAGTCAGTAGACTGATTTACTAATCACACACCCTTGATCCCAGCTCACACACTTAATACCATCACACACTCTAGATCCAGCCACTTCTGAAAAAGCCTCACCTCTGACAGCATGGGTCTTTTGGGGGACATCTAAACAGCAGCCACAACACCAGCAGACCTCTGAAGATCTCATTTAGAATTCTTAATTATGACCATGTGTGACGTGGAAGCCTGGGTCCTCCTTTCTGTTGCTTGCTTGGTGGTCTGGGCCTTGAGAGTAACAGCTTTATTAAATCGTCTGCGAGTCTGAGGGCCAGGCATGGGGCTCTGTCCTGGTCCCTGCCTGGCCCTCTCTGGTGGTCTTCATGTGCCCGGTCACTGCCTCTGTGTCCCTTAGTGAAGGCTCTTTTTCCACAAGCAAGTCTGCGCGGGAGTCACTGGTCTCCTCCGTTTTCAGCTGCTGGCGGGGAGCTCCGGTGACTTCATCCCATCCTGCCTCGTCAGCTGCGTCTCTCCTTGTCCCATGCAGCAGCTTCTCTGTTCCCGTCATCAGGTTGGCGAGAAGCTTGGCTCTACATAGCCTTCGCAAACAGCCAGTTTTTGGTTTTCTCTTCTAAGACTTCTGGTACGCTGTTTCATTTTGCTCTTCTAAATGTGTTCCTAAAACCCAGGCGATTGGCAGGGCTGGGCAGGCCCCATCTAGTGTGCAGCCTGCTTGCACCTCAGCAGGGCCATGGGACTGTCCTCTCCACAGCCACCTCCGGAGTCCTGCTGTGCCCACCCTAAGCTTCCCGACCCTCACGGATGCACCTAGATGTTCACTCCAGGACCAAGTGGAGCCCAATTCCTCTCCTTCCAAGTGTGTATGGGGCTTGGGGACAAACTTCTTACCAGAAGAAATGTGGCAACGGGGGCTTCCGGCCATTTCTAGGAGATGTCACTGCCATTGGGCAGGACCTCGCCCAGGCTACAGGACAGACTATGCCCAGCCTGACCCCGCCACGATGTGCTTACTTGATGGAGACTGGGTTTCTTTCTATTCTCTCTTTATTTTTATTTTAAAGAGAGTAGTAAAAAAGACAATAGCAGCATACCAACATCACAGACATAAGGAAAACAAAGCACGAACATTAAAAGCGATACAGGGTTTAAAAACGAAATGATAGGAATTAACAGTTGTTATACTTTACACTGTTACCTTCAACAAAGTTTCTAAGATTAGCAGATGTAAGATTATTCAAACTACTAAAGAGAATAAAAGAATTATGAAAATATTAGAGATCATACAGAGTTTCACTAGACAAGATGGTAGGAATTCCCCAGTGGTTGTCCCGTTGCATATTGTCGTCAAATCAGTTGCTCAGGTTACCAGACATAAGAATGCAACATTGGTCAGAACATAAATTTTCAGCATTAACTGTTTCTTCTAATAGACCATCAGACGTCAGCAGTCCCGTTATCCCAGCTGTTCTTATATACACATCTACCTGTCATCTGTTTTTTGGCTTTTTTCTTTTCTCTTCTTTCCCTCATCCCAGTTGTTCCTTCCTTTGAGCCATTTCTTTCCCTTTCCTATCTGTTGTATGGTTTGAGTTCTATTTTTCAGCTTTCTACACCAGGGACACAATATGATGTTTACACATGTGCAACCAATTTATTTCACTTATGAGTATGGCTCCTAGTTACGTCCATTTACTTTCAAAAGCCTTGAGTTTATCTTTTTCAATAGCTGAGTAATACTGCATTGTATAAAAATATCACATCTTTTTTATCCATTCCTCAGTAGATGGGCATTTGGGTGGTTTCCAAGATTTAGCTGTGAGAAATTGCCCTGCTATAAACATGGGTGTACATGTATCGCTGGGGTATGATGTTTTTAACTCTGGGAAAATACTC